>JAUKPQ010017290.1:0-12153 GCA_032273045.1 Chloridella minuta
AAGTTTGTGCATGCTTTTTAAAACTTGCGGGCAGTGGAGAAATCTGAGGGCAGCAACAACACTGCCCTGTATGAGCAGATTTACCGTAACGTGTTTGGGTCTGATGTCGAGGCATCCAGTGACAGTGAGGGTCCCTGAGGGTCTGTAGTTGGGAGGTGTAACTATAGCACGCTGTAATCTAGTTACAACGAAGAGAGGCACGAGCACAAGAGCTTACGCAAGAGCGTACAGGTCTCGAAACAGACCAACCAATCAATCATCCTCAACATCAACACACAACGTCCAAATTAAACTAATATCAAAACAGGTAGACAGCTCACTTTCAGAACTGCTCTTCAATTTCAACGCAGCTCCACTCTCCTGCGACTCAAGCTCGATTGCAGCGGGCACCACCTCACATACCACAACTGCTGTTAACATAGGGCACCAAAGCTCCAAGAGCGTGAATAAAGTGTGCAACAATATGTATACAGACAGTGTATAGTGGTAATGCCAAGGCAGAAAAAGCACGGCTGGCTGAACTACACTCAATGGCCCAGGCTGAAAGCCACGCAAGTCGACAATGCAGACCATAATTGTACCCCAAACAAGGCACCATATAACGTGCATCTTAGAGAGGAGAATCTGCTGCGATCGTTGCGTGTGCTGATCAGCTGGATGCCTGCAGTCTTCAGCGACAAGAGCAGCATTACAGCTCCGCGTACAAGAGGCATCAACGCGAGGCCAGACTGGACGCCAATTCTCGGTAAAGAGATGAAGTTTGCGGCGTAACCAAGTCCGGGTCGGCTGTGCTTGTGTCCACGGATGCTGAATCGCTGTGCTGTCGTCATCGTCCGTAGCGATCGCAACTTCACAGCGGTTCGTCGTAGAGGCTCCAGAAGTCAGCCTAGCAGGACGCCAATTCTCGGTGAAGAGGTAAGTATTGCGGCGTAACCATGCCAGGCTGTGCTGGGCGTGCGAACGAAAGTGCTTGCGGGCTGGGCCTTCGAACGGAAGTTCAGACCATGCCGTCCAAGCGCAGAGCTGAGAAAGCACAAGAAAAAAAAGCGCGAAAATATCAAATAACATGATTCTGCGGTGGCTTAGAGTCGCAGCCGGTCGTGCCTCAGTGCACGACCGACTGATAGAGGTAAAGACGAGTAGTTGACGACAGTCAACCAGAAAAATGTATAAAAAATAAAAATGTAGGATGTATGTAGTTACATCGAAGAGGGGCACGGTCACAGGTGCATCACGCCACAGCGTACAGGTCTCGAATCAGACCACCCTATCACACAGCCTCTGCATACGTCCCTCCTGGACACTCCGCCGGTTCGAAACTAGTCCCTGTAATCTGTGCAACGTGCGACATGGTATTTCTGATCAGCAGGCTATTCCCTTTGCAGCCTGCCGCACTGAACTCTCTCAGCGCCTGTGCCATCCACATTGACACATCTCTCTTGTTCCTGTCACCGCATGCACTCTCCGCAAGATGGTGCAGATAGCTCATCGCCTGCTTGCCCAGCCTACCATACGACTCGTGGGCAAGAGGTACGAATTTGTACCCACCCTGCGCACGCTCCTTGTACTTTGCAACCTTCTCATTCTCTCTCACCTCTGCTGCACTGCCTACCTCCTTGGCCGCCTTTGCAACAACCTTGTCCCCTGCGGGATGGATGAAGCTCACATCCAAGACAACAGCACCTTCTGATGCGTCGATCAGCAACACGTCACCCCTGCTGTCATCCATGATCGCCCCGTTCAGCTTACGCATCTCAGGCTCATGCGAGGTAGCAAAGCGTGCTTTACCTGCACGGCGGCGCCAAACCGAAACGGTATTATCGTGGCGCATCACCCACAGGCCTGCATTCTTAGTACAACACATCGCGTGATCTACGTCACCCGCGCGGATCTTCTTCATGCAATCACAGACAACCTCACAGCCTAAGGGCAGCATCACAAGTGGCATCCCACCTCTGAACAACACCCCATGCACGAACTCTACGTCAGACAAGGTCAGCAACCGGCTGGTTGGCAACGAGTCTAGAAAAAGTGAGGACCCCCTGCATGCGCAGCTGAGCATCCGCGCACTGGCTTTCTCCCCCTCCGAGGACCCGTCTGCCATTTGTTGCAGCAGAGCATCACACCGTGCCTTACCTACTGCCCGGGTCACTTTCTTTCCTAATTCATGCAGTTTTTCAGACATGAACTCATCGTCGAGCTCTTGCGGGCCCCACTTTGACACCTCTGCTACACTATCATGCAATTCTCCCCACAACATTCTTTTCTGCACACCGTATGCGCCAGCAAACGGCTGGAAGCGCTCAGGGGCGGCACTCAAAGCCTGCTGGGCCAGTGCCGCGGCGGAGACCAGTGCCGCGTTGGCCTCGGCCTCTGTCGTGTCGGCGAGGCCGAATCCGCCATGGCGCAGGGGTAGGTGGAGTTGCTCCCGAGTCCACGCCGGAATCTCCGGGTCGCGCGCGATCTCGCGCAAGGCGGCGACAGCCCGGGCCTCCACTTGCCGGACCGCGTCCTCGACGAACGCCCACGGCAGCACTCGCACGAGGTGCGCCATGCGTTTCTGCAGGGATCCACGCAGGACAAGCCACTTGTCCTGGGCGGAAAGGGGCAGGTCGAGGAGGTGGTCGATCAACGTACATGTTTTGTCTGCGCGCTCCTGGCAGTACTCCCTGAGGAAGGCGCCAGAGCCGAGGGGGGTGCCGGCGCATACGATGCCCTGGGGGCGGTGTGGCAGATCGAGCTCCGCGGCCGCAGCGATGGCTCCGTCGAGGTCGTCTTGGGAGTACACTCCGCACTTTGCCGGCACGACCTCCAGGCCGACGGTTCCGGCGCGCTCCGTGAGGGTCCTGTAGGCTTTGCGCAGGGGCTCTCCCCGGCCCTGTAGGGTGCAGTCGTCGGCGTACGCGTGAACAAACGCGTCGGCCGGGTCCGTCGCCGCTACTACCGATTCGAGGGGTCCCTGCAGTGTCAGTGCGAAGAAGAGCGGGGCGATGGGGTCGCCCTGCTTCACCCCGCGGGATGAGATGATGGGGGCTGAGCCGTCGGGGGCCCCGACGACGTGCAGCCGGGCTGGGGAGGTGTTGGCCCAGATGGCGTATGGCAGGAGGGCAGGGGCGCGTTCCTTGACAGCGTCGAGCATGGATTGGGTGTGGATGGAGCCGTACGCGTTCTTGAAGTCGAGGGCGATGAACACCCCCTCTGGGTCGTTGGTGAGGGCTGCGTGGAGTCCATGGCCCATCGTCTGGGTGCCGCCTTTGACGCCCACGCCGACCTGCAGTGGCGCAAGCGAGGGGCCCACGTCGGGGGCCGCTGCGGACGCACAGAGACTGGCGATGCGTACCCATGCTTCTTGGCAGGCGATGGGGCGCACGCCACTGTCTTGTTTGCGGAATGGGCAGAGGCGGGAGCTGAGGAGTTCTGGGATCTGCGGGAATCGGCCTGCAACAATCTCGTTCATCAGGCGTGTGATGGCCTTTCTTGCAAGCGGGCTGCCTCGTGAGGCTGCGGAGATGTGCTCGTAGGTCCAGCCGCTGGGGCCGGGGGCTTTGCTGGATGAGAGTCTGCTGAGGACTTGCTGGACGATCTCGTCTGTGATGTCTGGTGCTGCGGTGGTGATGGGAGGTGGCTGGGCGGGCGCTGCGTGTGGGTGGGCGTCTTGCAGTTTCTGTATGTCCTCTGGGGAGGGGTCGTGGATGATGACACCTGGATCAAGGCAACCTGCTGCACGGGACAAGTTGTTCATGGTCAGTCTGAAATGCATCCGGGCTGCTGTACGGTGTTTGGCGGTGTTTTTGGCTTGCTTCTGTCGGCGGCGGCGGGGGAGGGCGGCTTGGCGCCGTTCTTCGTAAAGGATGGGGTCTTGTCCGTTGCGTACAGCTTGTACGCGGGCGCAGATGCGGCGTACCAGGCCGGTGGGGCTGCTGTCAGTTAGGACCTGGGACGCGTACCAGAGCATGGCTATCGTCGCTGCGTGCTTGTCCGAGGAGTCGAGCATCGCTGTGATGAGCTCTGCCAGGCCGTCACCGAACTCTTTCCATGCCTTCTTTGGCAACGTCTGGGATGGTCTGCAGCAGCCGTCTTGGTCGATGTTGGGGGTGCCTGGCGGGTGGGGGCGCTGTGGTAGCTGCGGGTCAGGGCATGGTGGTGGCGGCGGCGGTGGTGGTGGCGGTGCGGCTGGTGTGCTGGGCTGGGGGGCCGTGCTGGGTCCGGCGGGTGCGTCTGCGGGCGGTGCGTGTGGTGTGCTGGGCTGGGGGGCGGTGCTGGGTCCGGCGGGTGTTTCGGTGGCTGGGGGGTCTGGGGCTGCGAGGGCTGATCTTTGTAGGCTTGCATGTTGTACAAAAGCATTCATCCTCCTCTGGTAAGCAGCTTTTTCTTCAGCAGATGTCTTGTATGGACATTCTGGGCTGGCTTGTCCTGCTATTTTGTGGCGGCCGAGGGGATACTGTAGGATTTTGGAGCAGCTGGGGCAGATGCCTCCTTCGACGGCGGCGATCTGGTGTGGCTGCCACTTCTTCTTTGGCTTTGGCCCATCGTAGGTGTCCGAGTACTCCGGGTGGTCTTGGTTCATGTGCTGGCGGAGGATGCGGAGGTGGCCCCGCTCGTTGTTGCAGTCTGGATCGGGGCATTGGTACTTGTCTGGCATGCCTGCTATGCTGGGCTTGGTGGGATGGAAGGCTGACGAATGGAGGGGTTGCTAGCATCTACGTCGGGCTGGTTCTTCGGTGGATTTTTGAGGGGCTGCATGGGCTGGGTTAGAGACGAAATACAATCAACAGGATGCTTTGTTTTCTTTATGCATCTTCGCACGCAAGTTGCGGTGCTCCTACGGTCCTAAACAGGGCAGACGGGAGGTCAACGGGCGCCAGGTTGCGGGCCCAGTACCTTGTCTAAGGTGCACGTAACACCACGCTGGTCCTAAATGAGTTCTACTGATATTAATTCCGGTCGCAGCTGGAGCGCTGCGGTCGGAGGCAGGTGCGCTGGGGGAATTCCAGCGCATTTGCGTCGGTGCAGCAAAGGAGCTTGCAGCCCGGAGATTCGCTTTAAATTTAAAAACAGGTATACACAGCTACATGATGCTTTGTTTTCTTTTTGCATCTGTCGCGCTTGGGTTCTTTTGGCGCATTCTGACAAGCTAGGCAACGTAACAACAAACAGCCTGGCGTCTCAGATGACGCCCGGGATTGGAAAAAACATCAATGTAATATGAAACTAATTCGATGCTTAGTTTTCTTTTTGCATCGGTCGCGCGCTTGTTCTTTTCGGCGCGGATACACGGAGCCATGCTGCCACGAAGCAACAGGCCATCAACACACCACAGGCCATCAACACACCATCACAGTATGTATGTATGTATGATTACATCGCCGTATCCATAAGGACATTGACACCTCCGGCAACCGGGACCGATTGAACCCTCAAAGGCACGCGCTGGTGCAAACCATGGTCACGACCAAGGTGTGCGACCACACGAGCCATCTCTCCCAAAGGCAAAGGACGAGCAACCAAACCAGCCACGCCGGCCGAGGGACCACCAATCCCCGCGACAAGTGTGACTGCAACATCGGTCCACGACATCTCCGTCCCGCAACGGCGGGATCCACTAGACAACAGGTGCAGGACTACGACCAACAAGTCGGGGCCAAACCGTTGTGCCACAGTGCCGGCTGGCAAGACCGACCCAATGGGTGCCCGCGCAATGCAGTCCGTGAAGGCACCAGCAGGCTGTGCATACAACAGGTGCTTGAACGAATGTGAGACAGGCAGAACATGCGACGAGCGCGAACGCGCGCTCATCAAGACCCGAGCCAAACCGGGCTCAACCACATCCAGAAACGGGGCACGGCGGCCCAGTCTATGCACGATTGCCCCCCTTATCCAAGCCGCCAACTCCTTGTCTTTACGTTCACGTACCTGAAGCTGTTTCTGGAGGTAAACCTCCCAAAGCGCTGACATGATTCGCCCCCGGGTCAGCGCGCTGAACGAGATCACGACCTGATCATCATCCACTGCTGCATTCCGGGATGATCGACGGCGTGTGCTCCGACGTGTGGGCCGTTGTGCAGGTACATGTTTAAGTATTTGTAAACCGTAAAACTTATGAATGTCTTGGCAGATAGCGTTGATGCAAGCATCGAAATCCCCACCCTTTGTGCAGCCAACAGTTTCCCCCCCCGGGACTGAGATTGACTCAACGGCCACCGGGAAGCGGTCAGCAGACATGGTTGACATCCTACTTTTCCAACACAACTTTGCGGCAGAGATCAGCACGCTCACTGGCAATAAACCACAGTCAGCGAATAGGACCTCCGCGTGGCAGTCATACTGGTGCATACCAAAAATGAGCCGCAGGGCCACTTTACAGATGGCGTCTATTTTGTCGAGCTCATTTTTGGGTGCAATCCAGGCTTCTGCTCCGTACAGCGCAGGGGTGTAAACAAATGTGTATGCAAGGCCGATGCGAACAGATGCAGGCAAGTGGTGGCATTGCAGAACTGGACGCCACAGGCCCAGTGCTTTGTTCATTCTGGAGCGGACATATTGCAAATGTTCCGTCCAGCTGCAGTCTTGCTGAAAGTGCACGCCAAGGTACTTAAATGTCGTGACAGCTTGCAGGGGCACACCGCGCATCGTGAAAACAATTGGTGGTTGTTCTACAGGGGGGTTGAAAGTCATGGTTTTGGACTTGGTGGTATTTGGCGCGGAGCGCCATCTGTGTAACCACGAGTCGACGATGTCAATGTGGCCTTGGAGCCCACCTGGGGTCAGTGAGAGTGCATTTAGATCATCCGCGTATGTCAATTCAGCTATCACGTTGGTATCTGGGTTGTCCAGCGCAATGCAGTGTTGTCGTGGTCGGGTGTGCAATTCTTCAAGCAGGTCATCGATGTACACGTCAAACAGGAATGTTGAGAGCGGGTCACCTTGTCCAACGCCGAGGGAGATGGGGAAGTATGCAGACATGTGCTTTTCAAAGCGTACTCTCGATCGCGAATTTGATAGCAAGATCGATACAACCCGGCCCAGTCGGCCTGTGACTCCTTTTTGCAACAACTTGAACAACAGGCCATCGCGCCACACTGTGTCATATGCCTTTTGGATATCTAGAAAGAAAGCGTAAAGTGGCACGTTCTGTTTGGCTGCTGCCCGAATGATGCGTGAAAAAGTGTAGATGTGGTCTGTGCAGCCGCGGCCATGTCGAAATGCGGCTTGGGATTCATGAAGCGTCACATTTGCATGCAGTCGCATCTGCAACAGCGTGCCGTACAATTTGCGGAAGATTGACAGGAGTGTTATGCCGCGGTAATTTGCGGGGTTGTCTGCCGCTCCTGCTTTGTGCAGGCTGATGATTGTGCCAAGTGTCCAGGATTCTGGTATGACTTCGTGCTCCCAGCAGAAGTTGATGAATCTAAGGATGGTTTTGTGCAAAACTGGGCCTCCCTTCTTAAGTAATTCACAGATTAGATTGTCGTGGTCTCCTGCCTTCCACATCGGCATCGCATTCAGAGCAAACGCCAGCTCTTCATCCGAGAATGTGCCATCCATTGTCTCAACTACCTGCGGTCCGTCCTCTCGCCAGCTTTTCAAGGTGGAGATCACGGTGCTTGTAGTTTCGGCACAAAAGTGTACATGTGCGTTGGGTTGTTCATTCCCAAGTGCCTCATAGTGTGCAGCAAACACTGTGCATGCGGCTTGCGGGTCATTGGTGGATTCGCCTCGCAAGACAACGGTGGGCGTGCTGTCAGTGTGTTTGGCGTTCTTGCCCGTGAGCAGGCCATGCAAGTTCTTAACAGCGTTCCAAACTAACTTCTTGGGTTCCCCCCCTCTGCACTTTGTGGAGACGCACTGGGCCTGTTTTTTTACAAATGCATGTTTGAGTTTTCGCTTCAACTTGTTTTTGTCGGCTCTGCAGCAGTTGAATGCCATTCGGCTTTCTGGTGTCTTTGTTGTGCGGTAGATTTCGTACCTGGTGCAGCATTCCTTCTGGAGTGTGTCATACTCAGCAGTCCACCAGTATGCATGTCGGCCGAAGGGGGCTAGTTGACCAAAGCATGCCGATGCAGCGTTGCGGATCACAGAGGTAAGGGCCTGCCCGATCGTGTTTGCATCATCGGCAGCCGAGGTAGGGGCGTCCATCCGCTTCCCGAAATCAGCCAAGGCTGTAGCCAAGGCTTCCTGGTACTGTTTCACTGCTTGGTCGTCATGCATTCTTTTCCTGTTCCAATGTTTTCGCCCTTTTTTTGGCTTGTGTTTCTGTTTTGGCTGTTGCCATGCAAGCTGCATGGACAGGAGTGCGTGGTCGGAAAGGCATGGGCCAGGGAAGGTCACCGCCGCCTCGGTCAGTTGTGTGGTGAGTTCCTCGCTAGCGAGGCAGTAATCCACGACCGAAGAGCCGTTGGAGTGCATGCACGTCGCTGACGAGGAAGTGTGGTTGTGCATTGCATACAGGTTGCACCGCTGCATTATGCCCTTTAGGTTACCGCCTTGTGCGTTTGTGGTTTCTTCGTTTTGGCATGGTACTCGAGGGTCGGTCTCGGAGCGGCCGATGCGGGCATTAAAGTCGCCGCATACGATGATGCTGTGGCCACGATCGCTCCAGAACCGAATGTCTGTTTCCAAAGCTGCCAAATCTGTATTGTATTGTTCTGCTGAGTATGTTTGTGAAACAGGGGGCAGGTACACGCTGGCCAGAGCGACTTTTCGGTCGCTTCGGCGTTGTGGTTTTAGCATGATCCATGTGACTTTGTTATTCTGTTGGTTATCCCAGCTCAGTCGGGCTACGTTGTGTGCCATTGTTTCTGTGAAGATGAATCCTGTGCCGCCTCCCATTCTGGTTTTGGTGGGATACCCGCTTGTTCCGATGGCACGCAGCCCGTCCTTTGTGACCAGGTTTCGGGTGTTGCTCTCAGCCAAGTCACACCAGGTCTCTTGTACCGCGCATATATCTAACTGATTTGTGACCAGGAAATTGCACACGTCGTGAGTTTTTGATTGGAGGCTGCCTGTCACCAAGCCACGAACATTTAGACTTCCGAGAGTGATAGTATTGGTGTTGGAGTTTGTGTCGGGCTGTTGGTGAAGTTCTGTGGGCTGCTGGTGTGGGGGCTGGTCCCCGTCTATACTGAGACACGCGAATCTGTTAAGAGTGGCTGCCATAGACGGCCGTTGCTGCTGTTCTGGTTGTTGGGTTGGTTTGTTTCGTGAGTCGTTCTCTGGGTATCTCATGTATGGGAGCGTCTGGCTGTCTGGGGGGGCAATGCGGCAGGATCTGTGCTTTAGTGCCTCGTTGCAGCGACATGCGAACGAAACAGTTCCAAACTTCACGATTGCTGAGATGTCAGAGGCGTTGTATACAGACAGAAGTAGGAAAGGTTTTCCAGTCTCCTGACTTCTTTGCCGATTGTATGCAGCGCGTTGTAAGACTGACAATAGATTGCCGTGGGACACTATTTGCAAAAACGACGCGCGGCTACGGACCAAATCACTAGGACCAAAGAAGACGAACACCACACGCTTCGGAAGAACAACCTGCAGGGGTTGTTCATGCATGTTGGCCTGCTGGGACCTTGTGCATGGCGCTCCGGGAGCGTGGTCGCTGTTGCTTGTCGTCATTGATCGCTGGTGCGGACGGGGGAGGGGGGAGGCCGGGGGCGGCCCGGAACAGGGGGCCGAGGTGGCCGGAGAGAGTGAGGCGTGGTCGCACCTTTGGTGGTACTAGGGACACCGCTTGCTGAGATTTCGAAGACAAGCATCACACGGGCAGACGGCAGGACCCGACCCAACCCAACCCAACGGACATCAGACCCAGACATCCAGACCCACAGTCATACACCCAACCGTGACACCATGCAATTTCCCTAGTGCCGTGCTACCCACGTCACGTCGGAACTAGAGGCTTGGTTGCTGTCTAGGCCAGCATGCACATTGCCGCACATCTGACTCTATGGGGCTGACAGCAACGGTGGTAGAGTCACCTACCAGACCGTCGCCGAGTCGGCCTCGTAGGCAGGGCCGGCTCCTCCGGCCCTGTCTCTCCGCGTCACAACCCCTGCCTAAATCGGTTCCCGGTTCTTTCAGTGTCAATGCGAATACGGCTTTTGAATCATACACTTAGGTGACATGTTTGGTTGAATGCTCATTCCCGTTTCGGGGGGCGAAGCGGTGGCACAGATCGTCCTGCTCGCACACCCCCGTGAGCAATGTCTAGGTAACATGGGCCGATAACAGCCCAATGCCGGTTTGCGCGGCAGATGCGGGACAGGGACACTTACCCGGGATTCACCTCCGTGACCATGTTGGAAACACGCCTTGTATCACTGTGCGGTACGGGCCCGTATTGCACGAGTCGACCTGGGGTGACTGGATCGCTCAGCAGCCTGCTGGGCGCGTGGATAGATACACGCAGGCTCGAGCTTCACTGGCTACAGTTCCCCCACTTAGCACAAGCACCCATGTTGCAGAACGGCATGTGTGGCAGGGTATTTCGGAAGCTTCGATTCCGGAATTCCGCCTCAGCTTAGGCTGTCATGGGCACGGACTGTCTTGTGCTGGAATACGGCGGGAAACTCCTGCTTTCTTCCAACGCGCGGAGGCCAAAGCACACTGCGTCATGGCAGTATGCTACTCGGCCGAGTCGGGACCCGGACAGGCAACATGGCTCTCAGTTCCAAGACAGGCGGTGTTGGGCCATCCCCCATGGACTTGGTTTCCGGTACAGTAATGCTACGTACACCCTTCTTTGGGCGACCAACTTCTGGGTTTTCGTACGGTAGCGCTACATATGCCTTGGTTTTCTGCCGTCGTGACCATGTGGGAAACACGCCTGGTATCGATGTGCGGTAGGGGTCCACCTTAAGTGGGGTTACCTGGGGCAAGTAACACAGCAGCCTGCAGGGTGCTTGGTACGATACTCGCAGGTTCGCAGTCCGCTGGCAACTATTACCCCACTTGGCACAAGCACCCATGTTGCAGATTGGCATGTGGACAGGGGGATTTGGTTCCTTCAATTCCAAAATCCCGCCTCAGCACGGGCTGTCATGGTCACGAGGCACCTGTCTCGTGTTGCGATCAAATAGGGGAAATACTGGTGTATTTAGCTGTCTAGATGATCTGAGAGCTGAGCAGACCGGGCTTTTCTGGTTAGCTACGCCAGCTCAACTTACGTTGTCTGTGGTTAGACGAGGGTGTTACACCGTATCCGTGTGCCGTAGGTATTACCTACGGTGGGGTTGGGATAGCTCAGCCGTCTTGCTTGGCGTTTGGGCCCATCAAGGTCCCGCAAGGCGTCCCGCGGATGCTGAGCTACCCGGGCCCCGCCCAGGCACACGCGCCTGGATACATTGGGTGGCATACAGAACTCTTTGTGAATTTTCGGCGTCCATTGACCTCTGGTGTCAAGATAGCGGCTTTGTGCCGTCGTTTTCGTCATTCACTCAGAGGTCGCGGTCGGAAGGGCTGATAGCGGTCCGCAGGCTGACGGACATGCTGCCTATCCCGTTAAGGGAGTCAGTAGCAGCATATCAGGCTGCGGGGGGTCACGGGCGTCGCGTATTCGTGCCCACTCGTCATTCGCGCCGTGACCAGAGTTCACAGTTCACAGTCCCCCGTCCCGCCCTGCGATCGGGATGCCCTGATCTGGCGGTACGAGGGTCGTCTAATAATACCTTGTAGCTAACACGTTTATTGTACGAGGTTTGACTTGCGGCTCTCTGTTTCGAGACAGATGGCGCTGCCAGTACTGCCGTGTTCAGTGCGTGCAACCGGCATGACTCGAAGGCTTTACACCTTCGGAACGTTTGAAACAGGTCCTCTAGGAGTGGTAACACCTGGGTAAGCCTCGCAGAGTCTCCGCTTTGGGTCCTTCACCTCGGCAGGGCGCCGTCCGAGACAGTGGCTCGGTCCTTCAGGTCGCCGATGGCTACGGGTTCTCGACTGTTAATACAATGGGTAATTTAACAAACATGACAAGCAAAATTGGCGCCGCTTGCCCGTCTCCCCCACACCCGCGTCCGAGGTCTATAACTGCTTACAGGGACATCATTTTACGATGCCGTAGGTAAGAATATGCATACACAGTCTGCCTGTGCAACTGCACCCTCCTCGTGGCCCGGCTGCTCTGGGCCTCGCTCCTGCTCAGGGTCAGACTGCTCTGGT
>JAUKPQ010017301.1:0-12134 GCA_032273045.1 Chloridella minuta
GTTATAAACCATTTCTTTATTTCTATATTAGGGTTAAGCATTTGCTAAAATTTCTTTTATTCTATTTTTTAATTTAGGTTTCTCCGCTTCAAACGCAGGTATTAAAAAAGGTTGAGGCCTAAGTCCTTTTCTTAATATACTAATTGCTATTGCATAAGCTACCGACTTACTTTGTTTGCCGCTTGCTATTCCTTTTTTTTGTACCCACTCCATTAAAGCCAAAACCATTTCTTTAAATTTGCCACCTTTATTGCCTTTAAATTGACTTGCATAACTTGCAAATCCTTCTGGAATAGAAACTTTACCGCCTGTTCCAAATTCTATATAAGGCGCATATTTAACGTTTGTCCCAATACTATAAATAAACTTATTATTATCGCTCATTTCTTTTAGATATATTGAATTCCTTAATGATCCTAAATTTACAGGTGCATTTTTTTTAGCGTCCGATTGTATCTTTAAAGCCGAAGCATTAACCTCATCTTTAAGATTATTTTTAATCTTAGCGTCGAACTTATCAAACTTTTCAAATAGTTCGTTCATTCCTGTTATATCAAAAGTTATAGTGTCCATTATGCGTACATTTCAATTTCCCAAAATCTATGAGCATTGTCAACGTCCTTAATAGAATGAATAGTAAAGCGTTGGTTTTCTACTTCAAATTGGTAATTATCATTAATAGTAATATCATAACGAATAAACATTTTCGCGTAACGATTAAAAGATAATTGGCTTTCTTGCACCGCTCTGTTTTGAGGTTGAGGCCTATAATCGCCCCAAACAGTCGCTTGTAAAGCAAAGGTTGTAGTATAACCGCCTTCGCCATCGCTTGTCCTGGTAGGCGCATAAACCTTAACTAACCTATTCATTGAGTTAGCGTCAACGTAATTGTCTTTATGTAGTCCTATTCTCATATTATAATATTGGCGATGTTCTTGTCCATCTTTGGCAAACTCTCCATGTTTTCTCACAAATACCCATATCGTCAACGTCCATTCCTCTATTCTCGTATCCGTAGTTAATTTGGTCCAAAATAGCAATCTTTATCTCCTTTGGTACTGTTGACATACCTGTTGTATAAATAGCCTTTAAATCAGCCCATAATGGCCTTTGAACGTTAGGATATTGTCCGCCTACTAAATTGTAAACGTTTGTACCTAATATATTCCCATTTGCGTCGGTTAAACTTGTAAATGCAGTCATTGGCCCAAAAGGTAATTGGAAGTTACCTGCGCTATTAGTAAACCACAACGTAATTGTCTTAGGAGTTATGCTGATATTAGCAGCTTTCTCTACCGCTTGTCTTGATTGAGTAATTAATTCAGCAAACAAATCATCTTCCACATTATTATCAACTCTACAATATTGCTTTGCTTCGGCAACCGTTACAGGCTCCGTAATAGTACCTAAATCCGCTTGAGTGTAATCTATTATAAAATTATACATATCCCTTTTTTACAAATTTACAATATTATAAATAAAAAACCCCCACCAATTAAGGTGAGGGCAATTTTATAACTAAAACGTAAGATTAAGCAACGTTTCCGAAATCTGCAAAAATAGCAGAAGCAGGTTGCATTAAGTTTACATCTTCGTAACACTCGATACGAGCAGTAACCATGTTTTGTTGGAAGTTACTTGCGTTCTCATAAGAGAATTCAATAGCTAAACCTTCAACTTCAACACGCTCACAATAGTTGTTATCTAAGATAAGTACTTTGTCATCAGCTACCCAAGAAGCAGCAACAACAGGTACACCCCAAATTGTGATACCACCGTTAGGGTTAACGATAACACTACCACTTCCAGCATAGTAACCTTGAGTGATTGTATCTTTCAATAAACGACCCATTTGAGTTGGAGATACAACCGCAACTGAAGCCACATAGTTAGCAGCTTTTTGGTTACCGATGTAATCAACTAATTGTTTTAAATCAGTTGTTTCCGCAGTAGTTGTTGATCCTGTTGCAGCACCGCTAACAGTTGTATAGAAAGCACTATTCTCTGCTTTGTAGAAATCTCTTGTCAACATTCTTGGTAAAGTTGTACTCAAGAAAGGTAAAGATTTAGCCATTTGCTTAGAGAAAGTAGAGAATCCTGCGATATAATCGTTAACAACTTTCACTTCGCTTAATGCGTAGCTATTTTGACCTTTGTCGCTTCCTTCAGTTTGAGCGCCAATGTTGTTAGTAGTTGAAGTTTCCTTGTAGAAAACATATAAACCACTTGTTGAACGTACTGTTGGAATTAAATCACGGAAGTTAACCGCTTGACTTGGTAAGATAGCAGCGTTAGGAGCGTAAGAAGCTTGAGCGTCTCCTGTTAAAGAGCCTGACAAAGTCATTGTCTTAACATCGCTTAAATCTAAACGGAATTTACCGCCTGACTTCATTTCCTTTTCGATTTGGTCTAAGTTACCATCTAATTTTTCCATGATAGCCTCGTCCATAAACTTAACTTGCTTAGAAGCAGCTTTCTTTTGAGCTACATTTTGTGCGTCGATTTGCTTTTGTGTTTCGTCCGCTAACACTTTGATTGAAGCCTTAACTTCATCGATTTGAGAAGATACGTCCGACTTGAAGCCTTTTACGTTCTCTGCCATTTCATTGATTAAATTTTCCATTTTTACTTTTTAAATAGATTGTTAAATTGATTAATTGCCTTTAGGATTTGTTCGTTATCTTCTTTCTTTTCTTCAACAATCGGCTCAACTGATAATTCGGGTTGAGTGATTTCTTTGATTACTTCGATTTCTAATAACTCGCTTTGTATCCTTTTTATTTCAATCTCTATTAGACTAAACGTTTCATCGGTAAATCTTCCACCTTTGAACGATTTAATTAGTCTTTCGAGCCTGTTGCTTAATTCTTGTCTTTTATCCTTAATTGCCATCTCTCCTTTAAATCCTAATGTTGGAGTTTCAGGGTTAGCACCCCATAATACCGCACTACCTTCATAAAGTTTAAGTTCGGTAATTGTTCTTACACCTTCTTTGTCAACGTTTGATTTGATTGTGCTAAATCCTATTGAGTGTTGATTGATTAAACCCGCCTCATATAACTTGATAATATCCTCTCCCTTTTCAGTTTCTACTATTGGAGTGATTGCAATTAACATATCATTCTCAACATAGATTTGTTCAGGTTTACCTATTGCGTTATTCATGTCGGCACAATGGTCAACTAAACTCCATATAAGGTTTTTACCCATTGGGCCTCTTTCTGCTAATGTTTTAGTAAACGCTTCGGGAACAATAATGTCGTTATCTAAATCAATATTACCACAACGCGCCCAAACGGCCTTTACTCTACGTTGTTCGCTATCAACATCCATAATGTTGTAGCCTATGTCTTGCTTTTCAACAAGAGTATTTTTTAATTGCATGGTACTCATAAAAACAAAGTTATTATTTTTTTTGTTATTCTAATGCGTCAGCTAATAATTGTCCTATTTCAAACATAGCTAAGTTTGTTAATAGTTGCCACAATATACCCGCGTCGCCCATTGGCGGATTGTCTGCATACTTCATTAACTTACCGTCTGCGCCTCTTTGCGCTTCATATCCTAATGTGCAACGACAATTACAAACGTTACCTGCGTGGGCCGTTGAGTCGCCAGGATGAAGCATATTGTCAATGTAATCTTTTGCCATTACCACAAACTTTTGATCCATTGGTACTTTAATTCCGTCCATGTGTAAGTGGTCGTTAGCGTCGCGCGGAATTCGTCTTGTTCTATTATCTTTAGCTGCTATCCATTCTTTAACAGTTACTAAACCTGTTGACATAGCGCCAACCATTGATCCTATATTAGCTGCTCTTGCCGTTTCCGTTCTTGCGATTAATTCAGCTCTATAATTTGTTATTCCTGCGGTCTTTAGTAATTGGATAACTTCAAACGTTGTTAAGTTCTCTTGTTGCCCTTTCAATAAAAACTTTCTTATTTGCTCCTTTGTTGTATCGGTAATATCGGAAGCTAATTGGTCCAATCCTTTTGTTTCTAAATATTTGATTATAACGTATGCGAATAGATTTGTTTTAGCGCTTTTAGTTTCCATTGGTATGTAATGCCCTTTAGCGCTCTTTTTAACGCTATTCTCGGCTATCAACCCCATTTTGGTACCTAACGACGTATGCAGTTGCTTAATAGTCTTTTTAAGCGCCTTATCGCTGATTGCGTTATAGTCTTGCGTACGGCAATATGTGTCCACCTGTTTTTGTAGTTCTTTTTGGAACTTAGGCGAATATTGTATTAAGGCATTCATGTATAGCTTCCTATAATCTTGCCAAATCATTATTTAAGTGTTAAAAGGTAAAGCGTCTTAGCTATTAGTTGAGCGATTTCGTCTATTTGATTTTGTACCCAAGTATCTTGATATATTGTTTTACGTTCCTTTTGTATCAATGTATAAAGGTCCTTAAAGTATGCTTGTACCGCTTCGTTTGAAGTATAGTTTTGTAACGTTCCTACTGAATAATTTTTAGGTCGTCCATATATTCCACTCACGCTTTCAACTAAGCCGTCGTAAAGTTCAGCTATTTCGTCCTGGTATTTGTCTAACGCTTTATGCTCAGCATAACTTAACGTTTGATTATGCCAAACGATTGCTTGTTCCTTACTATCTAATAACTGACTTATAAATTCTACGAATTGCATATTAAGGCTTTTTAGGGTTTACTTCCATTGGAATGTCTAACGGTTGGAATTGGTCTATTGGTTGTAAGTTACTCGGAACATAAAGTTTCTCTAACTCTTCCGTTGGTATGTAATCAGGATTTTTAATACCCATTATTTCCATCTTTTGAGCGGGGCTAATCCACCATGCTTTATCTAACCATGCCACTTGCTCCGTTTTGTTTGCTTCTAACTCTTGATAAACTTGTATGTCGTAACCGATATATATGTTCGTTCCACGATAACCCCAATCGCTATGTAATTTCCTATTTAAGTTATCAGTAATAGCGTCTAACAAAGGAATAGCACAACGTAAGGTTAAAGCCTTTTCGCCTTCAACTTGATTGTTATAAGTCTTATTATCAGCGTCGTTTAATAATTGTGATGGCACTCCGTAAATATTACAAAGGCTCTTCATGTCCCACTTTTCGCTTTCGATAATGTTTAATTCAACAGGACTTAAACCTATTTGTTTCCAGTCCACTTTATAACCTGATACCGCTATTGAATTGTAATTACTTGCTCCGCCTTTCTCACTAATGGACTTCTTTAACGCTTGAGCCTGTTGCGTTCCACTTGTAGGATCAAACCTATCATCGTTCATAAACAAAACACCGGCCGGTCCACCATTTTGGAATGAAGCTACCGAAGCGGTCTTTGCTTCGTTAGAACGAGTTAATGTTCTTGCAGCTGCCATTAACGGAGATTGTCCATAAAGTTCGTTACCCGTTACTGTCCAATAAGGGTTAAAGTATTTGTCGTGTAATATTTCGGTTGTGTCGAAAGACCACATTTTGCCGTAGTATAATTGGTAACCAACTCGCACAGGTGGGAACACTTCCACATTGGCGATAATTGCCATGTATTGTGCAGGTAATGCGTATAATTCATAAGGTTTGCCGTTGTTTGCTCCGCCTTCAATCATTTTAGCATAGATAAAGGAGTTGCCCGTTAATAATTTAAAGCCACACCATTGTTCGATTAAGTCGGCCCAAGTGTCCTCTTCGTTAGGGTATTTCAATAACTCATTTAGTCTTGAGTCGCCGTCGTATAATTCAAATGCTTTCTTATGTAATTGCTTAACCTCGCTCCAATTCTCTATCTTATCAGGTTGCTTCATTAAAGCCTTGTACCTTTTAGCAGCCGTTTGGTCAACTATTTTATAAACGTGGAATGGCGCTAACTTTGCCTTATCAGTAATTAATTTTACGATTGAGTAAACGATGTCGTTTGATTGGTAACCGTCTCTTACATATGCTTGAGCATTTTGCCCTTGCCATGTAACAATCCCTTGTTGGATTGCAACCGAAGTATTAAAAGGAATTGGAGGCAAAACAGTATTTACTTTCTTTTTACTAAAGAAATCTAATAAACCCATAATATTACAATTTAGTCAAAGATAGTTATTATTACTAATAAACGCTTACAACAAACTTAGGAGTATACTCAAATATCATACGCATAGCTAAACAATCCGAAAAGTCAGGCGACCTACCTATCGCTGCTTTAACTTTATCCTTTGGTATTATTCCCTTCTTACCATCGTTGTCAACGGACTTTTGTTTTACCTGTTCCAACTCTTCGATAATCATTTGCTTAACCTTTCCGTCTGCGTTTATATATAATTTATTGTCGTTTATTATCTCGGCTAACTTGTAATAACATTGGCTTTTAAGGTTGTCGTAATTCTCTTTACGCTTAGTGATTGGGTTTTCTAATGGCGAACTATTATTGACAAACCCTTTGCACCTAAGTATATCACAAACCCCACCGCCTACTCCGTCCTCGTCCACTACTATATTTGATGTTGGCACCTGGTACTCTTGTTGGAACTTCTTTATAAGTTCAGCAACTTCAACAACCGATTTACCATTGTACTGATGAAGTTTAACACGAAATCCACTCCAAACCCCAATAACAGTACTATCGTTACCAAAACGTGCAACGTCGCAACTAATATAAGGTGCAGCGGAAGGTAAATAATTGCTACTAAAAACATCAAGTATTTTATCATAGTTTATAAGTTGTGCAGGGTCGTTTAAGTATTCCCAATTACCAAACAATAATCTTTCTTTGCTTACTTTATCCAGGCTTAACAAATTCTCTTTGTAATGCTTAGATATAAAAGGGTTATCGTCTATTAACGAACTAATAAATCTTTTATTGTTTGCGATTGAGTTATCTTGTTGCGGTTTATAAAACTCCGAGTAAGTCCAATTCTTTGCAGGGTTACAAGTGTAAAGTATCTTCGGCACTAAATCATTTTGGTCTAACTGAAATCTTATCCTTGATTTAATAATGTTTCGCGCCTTGTCATCAACCTGATTGGCCTCGTCAATAAATGCGTCCGTTATTTCCAATGATCCTAATTCATCAAAGTTTGGGTCCGAAGGGTAACTATAAAGGTCTTTTAGTAATATAGTTGAGCCATTAAAGAATTCAATCGTTGAAGATTGTGCGTTAAACTTATAGTGTTTCCCCGCCTCAAGTCCTTGCATTTTTGCAACTTGAAAGAATGAAACTAAGGTTGTTTCCTTTAATGTTTTAAGGACCGCACGACCAATTAAGCCTCTTGTATTGGGATATTTTAATCTTTGTTTAAGTTGCCAATAACAACCCAATGCCGTCTTTCCGCCACCTGCTCCGCCACCGAATAAAATCTCGCTTGTTGTTTTATCCTCAAGTAAATCTAAGGCAATAGTTTGTTTTATGGATAGTTCCATTATAGGCTTCCTGTGTTTTGTACGTAGGTTTTTTTCTCTTCCCAATTAATTGTCATTCCACCACTTACTTCAACCTCACTTGTTTGTTTAGGCTTACCTTCCAATCGGTCTATTACTTCCTGGTATGCTCTTTGGTCGCCCTTTAATGCCTTTGCAATAATCTGCATATCCATTAACTCCAACACGGTAAACTCTTCCTCTTCCCCTGTAATTGGGTTTCTTTTCTTTTGTACTAAATCCAATATTCTTTTTAGTCTTGTCTTGCTATGTTCCGTTCCCTTTGGTTTCCCTGCGGGATTTCCGCTTACTCCTTTTGGGAATGGCTTTAAGTTTTGTTCGTTTGCCATAATTCACTAAATTTTCACTGAATTACAAAGATACACCACAATTCGGGCAAATGGTACTTCCTTTAGTATTGTCTATGTTTTTAGGCTCGTCAATAGTAGGAACTAAGAAGTCAACATTAACACCCCAATCGTCCAAATCTTCTAATTCCCAATTATCATTAGCTAATGCGTCCATATCAAACTCCCCGTAATGAGTATTATCAATTATTAATAATTTCTTCTTCTTTTTGTCCGTTAAGTTGCTCATTATGATAACAGGAACTTCATTAATACCTAACTCAATACAAGCACGATACCTTTGATGTCCGCCCAAAATAATATTGTTCTCGTCTATTATGATAGGTTTAGCTTGTAATAAATCGGGATCAGTTTCAATAGATTTAACCAATTTATTAAACTCTTCTTTGCCTATCTTACGAGGATTGTTCGGATTGGGTTTGATTTGTGATATTAGCATTTATCTATTTTTAGTTGGAGTTCTTATTGAAGCTGATTTATTTACCTTTTCTACTTTAAGGCTTTCAAACCCTAATAGTTTACTACATTTATCGCATTTAACTTTGTGCTTGGCTAATTGATTAAACCAAACATAAGTTTCCGTTATGGTTGCGCATTTGCATTTATACAATCTTTTGCCGTAAGTATCTTTCATCGTTAGTTTAATTTAGCTATTTCTGTTCTATAAACATTATTAGCTTCTTCTAATGTTTTATAGGTACCTAAGTGTACTTGTTTTTTATGCTTATAAATCTTTACTGAAAAAGTTTTTGCTTCCGTTATTTGCACACAAGGATTTTCGGAATTATGATAATGAGTAGCATTTTCTCTACAATTACACCATTCTAAATTTTCTATATTATTATTTGTTTTATTTAAATCCTTATGGTTTACTAAGTCTTTATTTTCTATTTTAGGCAAAAATGCATTAGCAACTAATCTATGTACTGCATAATCTTTGCCACATAAACTTACCCTATGATAACCATTTGTATCTTTAAACGGCTTTAATATAATTGCCTCTTTTCTTCTAAATGATTTTATACTACCAAAATTGCTAACTTGGTACATTCCTATAAAACCTTGAATATCAACAAATATTTCTTTTAACATCTTCCTTGATTTACATATTGTTTAACCGCTTTATCCTTTGGTCCGTTTGTCTTTTTGTACTTACCGCATTTCCTTTTACCAAAACTTACTTTGTTTCCGTTGCTTACTTTAGCCATTTATTTATATTTTTCTATTATTTCGTTTAATTCAGTCCTGGACCACTTCTTAGGAGTTCTATAATTAGCCTCAATCCATTCAACCATTTCTATTCCAATTTTGTCAATTAAGTTTTTGCGATAACCAACCAAATGAAATTCATCAAATCCATTACATTTTTTACATTCTCCTGCCGTATTATATTCATTAAATCTTAAATATGAAGATTGTTTAACAGGCGCATAATGTCCACAATCCATTAAATCAGTAGTTAATGTTCTACCGCAACTAATACAAGTAAAATAACCATTATCGCTATCCCTTTGCCTGATATAAGCATTAAATATCTTTTGCGCCTTTGCGGTTAATTTCGGAATTGTTGTTAGCATATTACAAAATTAGGTTATTTTATTATTCGGAAGCATACTTTTCTGCCATTTACATCAAATCGCTTTTTATTCATTGGGTTTAAACCTTGTCTTAAACTATAATCGTTAATTCCTGTTGTTCTAACTGCGTAAGCTATTGACTTAAATTCCGTTACCGTCTTTGTTTCAATATCAATCATTTTTACTTGAATACTGTTCTCTAAACCACGAATTTCCCCACTCATATCTTTTTAATTAATTGAATTACCACTAATAATGAATAAATAAAACACGCTAACGGAACGCTGATAAAAAAGAATTTTGTTAATTGTAATAGTTTCATAGGTTATTTGTTATAGGTTTGGGTGTAGTATTCTTCACTTGCTTTATTTGCATCATCAACACTTATTTCATCTTCGCCAATTAAATAAGCGTTAGTATGTGCATTTATTATCTGCTCTTTTTCTTTTTCAAGATACTTTTTAAATCCTTTATCAAAGATTTCATTAGCCATATAAGGGTAATTAGCTTTTAATTCATCAAACCATTCTTGCATTGCTGTTTTCATAATGTTTTAAAAATGCCCCCACCGATTATAAAAAACACCCTTTATTTTGTTAATTAATGATTGTGGCGAGGGCAATATTTTTATTTTGTTTTTAAATAGTTAATCATAGCGTTTCGATTTGCTTCTTTGTCTATGTCTTGACTTGTTCGGTTACTATCGCCCATCGCTTTAAATTGTGCGTGAGCCTCTTCTTTGCCGTTCATATATGCTAAATGCCTTTCATCTCTATATTTCTCTAACATTTCAAAGAATGTAGGCATATCCATACGGTCATAAACTTTGCCGTATTTGTATTTTACCATTCCTTCCAAGAATAACAAAATATCCTGGATAGCAAGTTGATCCTGCTCCGCTTCGTCTAATATTGCATAAGATAAATCAGCTATTTGTTCAGGAGTCATAGCAACCCTTAAATTAAAGTTGTTCAATGCTCTTGTAATTGACTTACTTAAAACCGCTGCAATTTTATCGTTACCATATAATTTAGATAATGCAGGAAGTCTTTCGCTTACAGGAACATACTCAATAATTTTCATAGGCAACACATCTCCTTTGTCTTTAAACCTGCATAGTTCGTTAAATACTACTCCATTATTGCCACTCACGATTGCGTTTAGTAAAGGCTTCGTATAACTGTTGTTCGGTAACTTTTGGAGCGAGTTTTGTTGTATTGTTATTTCGTTTGATGATTTCATCGTTAAATGATTTTTGATTCAAGTATGTTGTTGGGTGCTTTCTAAATGATTTATCAGGTGTAGCTTCTACATAGGCTTGAACTGATTGTAAAGCTAAATCTTTTTCTTGTTCGGTTAACTTTTTCCAAGAACTTTTTGCTTTATCCTTAGATATTTTATAATCGTACCAAAGCCACCAATCTTCAAACTTTTGGTCCAAGATTTCAGTTTTAGTTTTAGTTCTATTTATAGTTTCATTTATAGTTTCAGTTTCAGTTTCCATATGCTTAGCATATGCTTTGCTTGTGCTATCGTTTTTAGGTGATTTAGCATTATTTCTTCTACTTTCACTAAATTTTTGCCTACGAATTGTTTCGTTATACATTCTTTCATTATAGAATGCACCATCTTCTTTTATAAACTTGCACCAAATCTCATCGTCATATGCTTTGCATATGCTTAGCATATCCTTTTCAGTTAATTTACCTTTTTGATGTTGTAAACATAATAATCTAATGTACTTGCCAACCTGTTCGTTTGACATTGTAAAGGTGCCACTTAGGAAGTCCGAAGTGTAAAAAAGCACCGCAGGGTCTTTTGACATAATAAAAAAAGGCTCTCGGTATTCCCCACAGTAGGATTGCGGGTTCAACTTTGAGCCAATAAGTTTGTAAATGGATATCCTACATCCGTTGCAAATATACTACTTATTAACCAATAATTCAAACTCATTTATAGCTTTAAATATTTCAAAAGCTACTTGAGGAACTATTGCGTTTCCATAGGCTTTGATTGATTCGTTTCGCCATTTAGAAAAGGTAATGCCGTCCAATCGGTTGGGAAACCCATCATTTCCGCTACAAATTGGGGATTGAGTTGGGAATTTTTCCCAATCCATAATGGGTTGTTTTTTGCAATCGTTCTTGTCAAATTCATTTGTTTGAAATTGGTTGTTGCAACTTTTTCTCTTGTGTCCCTGTATTCCCCCGCTACAGGAGTCGGTAACATCCCATTTTCCACTACATCTCTCAATTTTACTCCCCATCTTATCCCATCTTTGTTCACTCGAAAATAATTGCCATTTTCTTGTTGAACATTTTTTACAGTTCCCCCTTCCACATCTGCACTTCTCGGAGTTGGTAACATTCCTATTACTTGAGTCGCCAAATTCGGGACTTTTGTTCCGTTTGGATATTTCTCCATTCTCTTTTGAAACGTTTCCAAATTCACTATGTCCTCTTTGGTCGTTGGAGTTAAAAGCAATTTTTTGCTTATCATTTGAGCGTATTCCGATGGACTCGGTGTTCTGCCCTTTACAAAATTCTCCGACCTTGGTATTTCGTTCGCTCTTGGAGTCGAAAGCCACAAACCAGATCCTGTATCGTTGGTGCGGTGCGTTGACACCTGCAGCTGGAATAAGAAACGATTGGACTTCATATCCTTCGCTTTCCAAGTCAGCGTACACCTCGTGGAATACCAACCCATCGTTCCAACTAACAAGTCCACGAACGTTCTCGCCAACAACCCATCGGGGTTTGATTTCTTTAATCGCTCTAAGCATTTCAGGAAAGAGA
>JAUKPQ010017312.1:0-12123 GCA_032273045.1 Chloridella minuta
TAACTAAATTTGATCTGATCGTAAAACTGCATGATTGGTAAACAATCAACAAAATCAACTTTCAGAATAGGATCAATCTTGGCCAGCTCTTGGTTAATCAGCGGAAGCTTCTCTTCAATCTCAGACTCAAATTCTTTGTCAACCAACAGATATATTTTATTGGTAAGTGTGTCGGGAATCAAGTAGGCTTTGTTGATACCAAACTGTTTCTTGCTGATTGTTTCGCAAGCATCAAATGTTACTGTAACTTCGTTGATACGCATCATGTCTGTGCGTTTAACATAGTGATAGTTACCGTCGGCATCCTGTTCAAAATGATCATTTAAGATATAAGTGCCACGCCAGAAGTTAGTGACCTTAAAGCGATTGTCACTGGTAATTTCTACATTAAAGAAATCGTCAAGCAACTTGCCATAGTTAAGAACATCGTGATCATCGGGTGAATCTCTAGTGATAATGTTTACAAAGATCGGTGACAGTACTTCAGAAGCACCAAAGATACTGGTAACAGAACGCACATTAGAACGCTTGACCAATGGTATCCATGTTCTGAGATTGGCCTGTAAACAGTACAAATCTAAATCGTGTTCCAGTGGTGGGCATTCTGTAATAAACTGTTCCAGCGCCAGGTTGTTGGGCCAAATGATCTTGGTAATCTTTTCACGTTGTACCATATCAATGATGGCCGGCATACCAATACCGCTTAATCCATACTCAAAGAAATGATGTTTACAAGCAGGCAGTGAAGTAAAGAAGAAAAATCCGCTACTACCGCCGTGATGCAAGTTGGACAAGTGTAGCACACGGTCTTCGGGTTTGAGATCAAACAAACGTGCTGCACGTTTGGCCAGGTGGTAGATAAACTCGTGTGACCATTCAATTGGCTTGGGTGTTCCGGTTGATCCAGAACTGGTTCCGGCCATCATCATGCCTTTGGGATCGGCCCAGTCTACTTTGCTAAACTCACAGGTTGGACTGGTATAGTCATACCAAAGTTTCATGTCAATAGTTTTTTTAGCATAGACTTCAGCAGTCAATTTAGTTCTAGGATCCTGGTTATCATCTAACACAAACAAATCAAATGGTGCAAGTACACGGCATCTTACTTGATCAATCTGTTCGATTGTGGCAGGCTTATCTAACACAATAAGTTCTCCACCTAGTTCTAAGGTAGCAAACAACAAACTTAAGTAACGCAAATCACATATATGAGCACCGGCTGCTAATCGTGCTCCGGGTTTCCAATCACTGTTTTCAACAATGATGTTTTTCCAGTGGTCAACAGCTTCGGTGATCGCTTGATGGTTAAATGTCAGGCGTTCAGATTTGTCAGCATTGTACTGATACCACTGGATATCTGGATTAATCCAGTTCCGATCAATGATTTCCTTCATTGGAAGTTCCTATAAGTTTTGGTATATCTTTAACAGCAGCTTAGGATCGTAAAAATCACTTTCGATATTGGTGATTTGATCTGTGACAATTTGATCAACGCTTTCAAACTTGACTTCTCCTGGTGCCATATCCAAGTCTACTGCTGTACTTTTAACTGGAATCAGGGCCATCTCTCTTAGATTGTAATCCTTGATAAATGTTTCTTTGATGAAGTTAGCTTCTTCATAGCTGATGTCAATGTCTAGTTCGACACGCACATGCATGTTTTGGGCTAATAAGTTGGGAGCTTGATCGATTACTTGGCTGAGTTTCAAGACACGATAAAGCGGTTGTCCTGGCCAAGCGAAGTATTTATCCTCCTGGCCCCATTCCTTGACCAGCATGCCACGTTTGTCGTCACCAGCATCAGCAAAGTTGTGTGGAAAGCAGTTGCCGATGTAGTTGATGTTCTTTTTGCTTTGACGCAGGTGGAAGTGTCCTGAATATACTGATTCGAACCCACTAAAGTTATCCACTTTGATCTCGCCGTGATCTGGCATTTCTACCATAGCGTTCATCTTAAAGTGAGGCAACTCAAAATGCCCGAACATATACTTGCCGGACAGTTTATGTAACTTTTTGTGATCGTCTCCAACTAGCCAAGGAGCAATAACAACATCGCCACTATGAAACCAATCATTAACAATAACAATATTAGGAATATGTTTGGCCCATTCAGCACCGTGGATGTCACGTTTATCACGATAATACAGATCATGATTGCCAGGAATAAAATAAAACTTATCAAAAGCACGACTTAGTTTCTCCAACGCTTGTACGCTAAACTGTAGAGTTTGTAGGTTAATACTAGCACGATGGTTGTGCCAATCGCCTAAAAAGAATCCAGTTTCGCAACCTTCCTCTTTGGCTTTGGCAATAAACCAATCAATAAATGCTTCACAATCGCGATTGTGTACCAAACTGTTAGATTTTAAGCCCCAATGTATATCAGTACACACTGCAGCTTTTTTGAATAGATTCATTGAGTTCCTATACGATATTTGTAAAATTAACTTTCATCTTAGCCAAGTGACTAAGGGCATTGTGTTCCATGGTTTGCCAGCGATGTAAATATTCTGTTTCAAACAACTCTTTTGACTCTGCATAGTTTCGTACCAACTTAGCAGAATCATAGGGAATTTTTTTATGTGCTGTTTTATTTTGCTCACAGCTGGTGACACCTTCGTGTGTGTACAGCCTTACTTGATGTTGCGGGTACAGCAATCTAAGATTGCACCAGAAGTTAAAAATGCCAAACACTCTGGTTTCAAGTTGATCAAGCTGGTGCTTATCTATAGTTACCTGTGCAAGAGACTCCCAGTTGACCTTTGAGTCATAATGATGCCAGCCGTGGTCTTCACCAATGATAACGCTTACAGCCCATCGCCACCAGTCTTGTCGATACATTATACATATCAATAGATTAGGATCGGCTAACTCACGAGCCATTATTTCGGGTTTGAGGTCTAATCCGTAGTGTGGAAATAAACGTTGATAACGTTGCCGTAAAATAGATTCTGCAAATATAGTTCCACATCGACTGAACGTTAACATCATATAAGTTTTAAACTCTCGATCGGAATCGGCTTCAGCAAACTTAATATCACTATTAATTACTAGCTGATCAGTTTGTGTCCAGGATTGATCGTAAAACACACGAGTAATATCGTCAGGGCAACCGAACGCAGTTTTAACTCTAACAGCCGGAATACTCCGATCATCACGATCGGAGTAGGGAATTTCCAACAAAAAGTTATTGCCGGTGTCAGTATAACGAGACCATAAGCCAGACGAAGCCGTTTCCAAAAACTCGTGGTCAGGAAATTCTTGCCGTAGCCATTCTCGCTCTCCAGGTAGATCTTGTGTATAGCAAATCACATTTGTCATCAAACTATTATACTATAAACGTATTGAATTTACAACCAGTAACTTATTCTATTAAGTCTTCACCAGATGTAATAGTAACTACTGCGCCAAAGTTAGGATCCTTTTTGCCGGCGTTTTGGCGAGTCCATGAAGGGTTAAGTCCATTCATTTCCAGCACATCGTCACGAATGTTTTGGTTTTTCTTCTCTAAATTAAGAATTCGAGTGAATGAATTGGTAATGGCCGCTGTGTAATAGGCAAATGGATTCTGTGATTTGGATTCATCAAACTGTAGACCAATTTGGCTTAACTGTAACAGGGCTTGTCCACGCATTTCTTCGTTGTAGGTATAGCCACGCCAGTTACTACGAGTAGCATAGCGTTCACACAATTTCATAAACATGTGAGCCAACTTGCGAGTCATGTTGCCGTGATCTTTGCTGAACTCTCCGGTTTCAAAGTCACCTATCCAATGACTCTTGCCCACTTGAAATGGTTTTTTGTCATCGTCCAAGCGGTAGTGATAAAACGGTGGAAAGTTTAGTCTCACGTGCTTTTCGTCCAGCACTGGCACGTCTAGTAACTCTGCTAGGGGATCTTCGGCTTCTAGTTCTAGCTCAAATAAGTCGTCTAGTTTTTTCTTTTTGGCCTGTGTTTTGGGTATCTTTTTGGGTGCCATTGGAATATGCTCCCAACAGGTGACGCGGAAAACTAAATCGGTATTAGGAATCTTTTTAGGATCCACTATGGTACCTTCTCGTTTTAAACGATCAGCACGATTGCGTCTAGCTTCAGCAATGGTGCGTTGATTGATCTTTTCCACAGTGGGTAGGATAATGTCATATTGGTGATCTATCACAGGATCGCGGTATGAACAGTAGGTGTTTTTGCTTAGGTGTATTTCTTTTAAAATATCTCTGTTGTTGAGATAGTTAACTTTTGCTGGTGTTTTTACTATGGGCGTGGCCAATGTATATCTCCTAATTAGATATTTATTGTAGCATAAAAACCACAGTTGTCAACCTCTTATCATTAAATATGCCGTTTATTTTATCGGTAAATATTACATAGGATCTGAGCCAATATGCCATTTATTAACATCAACGGACAATATACAGAAGTAAGCCAGGAACAGTATGATATCTATACTGTTGGGCAAAATGTAAAATCGGGCACACCGACCTCCCCGCAAACTGAGCCCGGTAGTCCAGCCGCTGGAGGCACCTCTATTATAACGCCCACAGTTACGAGCCCAATTATAGATCCTAACACTACTAATAGTAGTCCCAATCAACTACTAAATGTTAGTAATCAAACAGTCAGCAGAGATACTTCTCCAGGAGAAAATCTACAAGTAGTAACTCAATCCAACACAGCCCCCTCTTTAAGAGATCTTACAGAAACAGAAAAAGCCTGGATTGGCGGAGCTGACCCAACTGATTCGTTTGTTCTAGCTCAAATGGATGCGGCATTGGGCAACCCCCCGGCTGCAAGCGAAGTTCAAACCTTGTCAGGTGCCATTGGCAACATTAGCTTTGGCAACATTGGTACGGCTATCAGTAATACAGCTAGTTCGTTTGGCAACGCAGTCAGTAATTTTTTTAGCACTGCTAACGCCGCTCCTTCTGCATCCAGCGTAGACACAGCGCCTGCTGAAGTTGTGCCCGGCGTTGCCACAGGCAGTGCAGCCTATGACGAGGACGGTAATTTATTGCCTGGCTATCAGTTAAGTGAAAACAACGATCCTGTTTATGTGGGCGGCAATGCCGACACACCTGTACAAACAACCGCCGACACCACAGTTCCGGTCTCTGCCGAAGAAGGTTACTATCAACAGTTTGTTTCGGCCTTTCAACAAGAACAAGATACGCCAACACCAACAGAAAATCCTTATGCTCCTGTGGCTGCTGTGGGTGACACACCATTGGTTGAGACTGCTGGCACTGTCACGGTGGAAGGTGCTGGTGCAGAATTTGACACAGCCGTACCAATTGAAATACCCCCAGACGTTGCTGTGGACGAAGCAGTGGTTCCAGACACTTTTGTGGATTATGCTGGACAGGATTCTTTGTCAGCAGATCAATTAAACACCATTGCAGCTGCTCAAGGAGTAGCTGGAGAAGAAGGTAACATTACCACTGATACCTTTGACGGACAGTTAAGTGCCACTGAGCTTGATGCCATTGCTACCGCACAAGGTGTAGGCGGAGAAGAAGGCTTTATTACCACAGATACCTATGCTGGACAAGAATCTTTGTCAGCGGCAGAATTAAATGCCATTGCTGATGCACAGGGTGTGGCTGGAGAAGAAGGCAACATCACCTCGGACACATTCGACGGACAATTAACACCGGCAGAATTAGATGCCATTGCAGCTGCTCAAGGAGTAGCTGGAGAAGAAGGCAATATTACCGCAGACACACTGGCTCGAGATCCAGGTTCTTACTCGGCCGCAGAATTAGATGCTATTGCAGCTGCTCAAGGTGTAGACGCTGGAGACGTTGCTGATGGTGGCGTGACTGATCAACAACAGTTTGACAACGAAGCCGCAACACAAGCCTCCAATGCCAAAGACCGTGCTCAACAGCAACAAACCTTGAGACAACAACAGGCTCTGCAAACCACCAACGATTGGCGTGTCAAACTAAGTCTTGCCAAGAACTCCAGTTATCTTTACAACAGTGAAAATCCAGGAATATTAAAAAAACTGTCCAGTAAAAGTGGCACCGATGGAGTGGTGTTCCCTTACACTCCACAGATCAGCACCAACTATCGTGCTGACTATAGCCCTTACAGTCTAACACACAGCAACTACAAAGGTTATTTTTACAATACCAGTTATGTGGATGCTGTGAATCTAACAGCAACCTTTACAGCACAGGACACCAACGAAGCTGAATACTTGTTGGCAGTGATTCATTTTTTCCGTAGTGTGACCAAGATGTTTTATGGTCAAGACACACAGCGTGGATCACCACCACCCTTGGTGTTTTTATCAGGCCTGGGCGAGTATCAATTTAATCGTCATCCTTGTGTGGTCAGCCAATTTGCCTACACCTTGCCCAGTGACGTGGACTATATCAGAGCCACCAGCATTGTGAACAATGGCGTTAATTTTTCTCAGGTGCGTAGCAATCAAAGTGCTCCGGTGCCAGGCTTGGCCGGCGTCAGTCGACTGCTCAATGCAGTGTTGCCCAAAGGCGGCAAAGCACAGCCACCAGCACCTACATCATTGAGTGTGGGCAACCCAACCTACGTGCCAACCAAAATGGACATAACAATAACCTTGTTGCCTGTGCAGAGTCGCAATCAAGTTAGTAAAATATTCAGCCTTAGCAAATATGCCAATGGTGACCAACTCAAAGGAGGATTCTGGTAATGGCCAATTACGACGCAACCAGTCCCTATTATCTTACCGGGTACAGTCAGTTTTTTCTGGACGTAATGCAGAATCGACCCATACCCAAGAACACCGACGACATCTTGTTTAAAATCAATGCCACATATCAATATCGACCAGACATGCTGGCTTTTGACTTGTATGACAATGCTGGTCTATGGTGGGTATTTTATCAGCGCAATCCCAATACCCTGCAACGTCCACCTTTTGATTTTGCCGCTGATACACAGATATATATTCCCACCATTGACACCTTACGCAACGTGTTAGGAATCTAACATGAGCACAGTTACTCAGTTACAATCGGAGTTAGATCAGGCTCGCGCAAGTCTGGCTCGTGCTCAAGCACAGGTTGGTCAAGGGCTCAATCCCAACGATCCGTATATTCGAAGTATAGAAGCCAGAATAGCTCGTCTTGAAGGCGAGTTGGCGGCCGCCCAAGCGGTGGATGCTGTGCCCAATGCCGCTGCTAGTTCAGGACAAATAGTGGCACAACAACAGGTGGCCAAGGACGATGGTGCTACCACACAAGATCCTCAGGCACCAGCAGGTAGAGTTGTACGGGCCGCTGATGTTAACCAAAACTTAGAAACTGGCACCAATGCGCCTGTAAAAACTCTAAATCAAACACAGGCCACACCTCCGGCTGATCCCAACAACACAGAACCCACGGTAACCACAGCAGAAGGCGTAGGAGCCGCACGTGATGACAACACTGGCCCCAATAAGAATGCCACACAGCAGACAGTAAACGCCAGTTTCAGTCAAAAGATCACACCCAGAGCCAATGCCTTGGATCTTTACGCCAGTTATACCTACAGCATCAGTTGGTACCTGTTGACCCCACAACAGTATGATCAGGCCATGGCACAACAGCGCAAGGATGTCAGTCGCTGGAGCCTCCTGGTGCAAAGCGGTGGTGCACCCGTCAAAACAGATTCAGCCAATCAAGCCGGTCGCAACCAATTCTTTAATGTGGACTACTACATTGACAACCTGGTGATTGAAAACAATTTCTCCGGCAAAGGATCTGGAGCTGCACGTGGTGTTACTGAAATGACATTTCAGATCACTGAGCCCAATGGAATTACATTGATACCTACCCTGCACAATGCAGTGACCACAATGTATCGCAATCAAAATCCGCCAATCAACTTTGAAGGCGCCTGGCAACAAGCACAGTATTGCCTGTGCATACGCTTTTATGGCTATGACGAAAACGGTAATCTAGTACAGGCTGGCCGGTCCGGAGCCCTGGGTGCAGCACCCAATCCTTCAGATCCCAAGGCCGGCATTGAAAAGTATATTCCATTTACCATCACTGAATTAACTTCAAAAATAGTCAGCAAGCAGATAGTGTATGACGTCAAGTGTGTGCCTACCAGTAGCGGTACAGGTTTTGCCACCAATCGCGGAACAATTCCTTTTGCTTACGAATTAACTGGAACCACAGTGGGTGAAGTCTTAAATGGACGAGCCACGGCAGCTGCCGCAACGGCTCCAACAGCTGGTCGTTCAGCTGCCGCTATTGCACCCCCAAACAGTCGTGATGGTCTAGCCACTAGTATCTTGTCAGGCGGCAGTATCAACACCGAAACTGGCACAGTTGGCTACGCTTACGGAGCATAACAATGGCTATATTATATGATCCCTTAGGCAATCCCATTGGCAACGACACACCGGGCACCGGCGGTGATGCCAGAGAAGCTCGCAGTACCACAGGGGTTGACACAGGGGTTGCACCTCCAAAAGCCACAGCAGCACCCACACCCACTGGCAAAAATTCATTTACTGGACTTTGCGAAGCACTGAATTCCTGGCAACAAGAGCTGGTAAAAAAGGGCCCGTACAAAGTGGCCGATCAATATGAAATTGTGTTTGTTCCGCAGACCATTGCTGCGGCCAAACTTAAAAAGCCTGGAACAACCAATCAGTCAACCACATCCATGCAAAAGGCCACTACAGCCAAAGATGCCAAGGATCCGGCCACAAACAGCATGGCCACCAACACTAGAACCACAGCCATCACAGCGGGCATGCAGATCATACAGTTTATTGATCAAGTGATCAAAGGCAGTAGTTATATCAGTGACCAACAGAAATATGTCATTGACGAAACCACTGGTAAAACTCAACCCAATGCCAACAACGCCAATGGACAAGTGGCCTGGTATAAAATTTCAATCAACTCCACACAGCTGGGCTGGGACCAAGGTCGAAATGATTTTGCCTATAAAATGTCTTTTATAGTGACCCCTTACGGAATTAACGAATCGCCTTCGGAATATTTTCCTAAAACAGAGTTCCGTGGTGTGCATAAAAGTTATAACTATTGGTTCACAGGACAAAATATCGAAATCATCAGTTATGAACAGGTAATTAATGCTCTTTATACCCTGACCATGAGTGACAGTGTAGAAAAGAACAATAATGCTGAAACGGATCCCACAGCCTTGTATCGACGCAGTTGGGGCACACGCAGTGAACAAAGCGATCAAGGGGCCAAGGGCAAGACCAATGAAGCTGCGGCCAACCTAGCCGACGCCCTGTACACACAAAGCGATTTTACCACGGCCAAACTGCAGATAGTTGGAGATCCAGCCTGGATTCCACAGGGCGAAGTATCCGGCGGCCTAACTGCCAGTACATTTAGTTTTGCTCCATTCTTAAGCGACGGCACAATCAATGTGGATGCTTCAGAAGCCACATTTAGTATAACATTTAATCGCCCCAGTGATTATGATTTTAACACTGGTCTAATAGATTTTAAAAACACGCAAAATCAACTACAACAACCCATCAGTGCCACTTACAAAGCCATCAAAGCCGTGAGTACGTTTAAAGGTGGACGCTTTACACAGGATCTAGAAGGCACCTTGTTAACCTCAATATCCAAGGAGGCTCCACCAAGTGAAGGACGACAACCTGCTGCCGTTGCACCAGCAACACCAGCACGTCCAGGCTTTACCACCAACGGCGGCGGTGCTGCTCTGGGCAATCCTAGATTAACTGCACAGGGCATTGCTCGCGGAGCCACACAAGCAGTACCAGAATTTGCCACACAAACACAGGATGCCGCAGGTAATCCCAGCGCCGGGCCTGTGAACCCCACACCCATGGCTGTGCCCAAACCGCCGACCAGTTCTGGCGGAATCGACGCCGCTGGACAAACCACTGCGGCCGGAACAACTACAACCAATGTCAACACGGCTGTTAATTTGGCACCTGTACCCTTGCCGGCCAGCCTGGCGTCCAAAGGTGATCCAGCGGTTCAAGCCCAATTAAGTGCTCAAGAACAGATATTACTCAGTTACACCACAGACTTCAATGGTAATCCCCGCACAATCAATCCCGGTAGCCTAATGGCACGTCGTGTGAGCAATCAAGAGCAAGTGGTAGCCGACCTAAGAGCAAAATTAGCCACCAGTCAACCTGGCGTAAATATTAACCCACAATCAATGCGTAAAGACGAATAATGGAAAATATACAAAGAAGCTCAGGACAACCCCGTAATTACAAATTCAACCGCGGCGGCATGCCCACGGAATTTGGCCCATTCATTGGCATTGTAAAGAACAATGTTGATAGCACCCGTCAAGGTCGACTACAAGTGTTCATTGAGCAGTTTGCTTCGGGCGGGTCCGACGACGATAGTCAATGGCGCACTGTGAGCTATTGCCCACCATTTTACGGAGCAACACCTCGTGGAGGCACTGCCGGCACCGGCACATACTTGCAAGGCAACCAACAAAGCTACGGCATGTGGTTTACACCGCCAGACATAGGCGTACAGGTCCTGTGCTTTTTTGTCGCAGGTGATCCCAATCAAGGATACTATGTAGGCTGTGTGCCCGACCAAGGTGTCAATAGAATGACCCCGGCCATTGGTGCCACCACAAACTATGTGGCACAAAATGCCACACAAGAAACTTATTTTGCGTCGGCCAAACGCATGCCAGTGACAGAATACAACAATGCACCAGAAAATCCCGAAACAAGTGAAAATCCCAAATTCTTTGATGTGGCCAAACCTGTGCATAGTTATGTGGCCGCTGTGCTGTTTCAACAAGGCTTGGCCAATGACGAAGTGCGTGGATCGATAGGCAGTAGTAGTCAACGTGAAAGTCCCTCCGCAGTGTTTGGATTCAGCACTCCCGGACGTGCTGTTTATCAAGGCGGCCTGGGCGATGCAGGATCCACTGCCAAATTAGATTCAACCAAACTACAAGATCTACAGGTTGTAGCACGTCGCGGTGGCCACAGTTTAGTCATGGACGATGGTGATGTTGAAGGCAAAGATAACTTGTTAAGACTTCGCACAGCAAAAGGACATCAAATTGTCATGAGCGACAGCGGAGACTGTTTTTATATCAGTCACGCCAACGGCGGCACCTGGTTAGAATTTGGAAAAGAAGGCACAGTGGATGTGTTTAGTACCAATTCAATTAACCTGCGTACACAGGGCACACTTAATTTCCATGCTGACGAAGACATTAACATATTTGCCGGCAAAAAGATTAACTTCAAAGCCGGAGATGATTTCCGTATTCAAAGCGATAAATCATTGAGCATAGCCACACAAGCTGGAATTACTCTTTACAGCGAACAAAAGATTGGCATTAAATCAAATGGTGCCCTGGCCTTGGTCAGTAATGATGGATCGTGGAACGGAAAAGGATCAGTATCATTAAGTGCTGATCAAATTGATCTAAATGGCGGTGCTAAATTGCCCGTGGCCACACCCCCAGGTTTGACCACATACATCATGCCTGACACCAGCTTTGACGCTGCCACAGGTTGGAATGTCAGTGCTGACGGTACAGAAAGCATAGTAACTCGTGCTCCTAGTCATGAGCCCTGGCCTTATCATAACAAAGGAGTGCCAGTCAAGTCTTCTTATCAGGAAGGTGGCCCTACACAGCCTCCATCAGCACCTGCTTTGCCGGCCAATGTTACCATAACCAAAACTGGAGGTCCATAATGGCACAGTATTTTTACACACTACCGTCGGGCGCTGAATTTACCATGACTGTGACCGACGACATCACACAGACGCAGGCTGATTATATCTTTTATTCGCAGGTGGCTGCAGGCACTTTTGTGGGTTACTCAGCCGGCCAGCAGTTGACCAGTGTAGCCGTTGGGCAAACAAATTTTGATTTAAGTCGTCTGGATCGTGGCACCGCCGGCGTAGATGACATAGAATTGGCAGTGATATTAAATCGCACTCCAGTGGTCAATCCCTTGGACCAAGCTGATTATGTGAACTTGCCACGCGGTTATGGGTTTCCTGCCATTGGACCATTGACACCACAGCAGGTTCAGGCTGTGGCCACACAAACTGTGGTCACCACAGATCAACCCGCAGATGAAGTCACTGTTGAATTAGGTTGCGGCCTTTATGGACAAAATTGTGTGCAATT
>JAUKPQ010017334.1:0-12117 GCA_032273045.1 Chloridella minuta
GGTTTTGGAGGGGTCTTATAGATCAACAACTTACGAGAGTTGGCACGATTCTATTATGCTATATATGTGAAGGCATCAATTTTTAGCCTTCTCTTTTTAACCTCAAGTCCGAAAGTAAACCATGAAAAATCTAGATCCTATCATTGCTCAAGCCCTCCAAGCTTTTGCCCCTCCGTCTACTGATTCCTCATTGATTCCATTGATTGATGAACTAGGCGCAATCGATGCCCAAATAAAAGCCCTCACTAAGACCTCAGATGCACTCAAGGCAAGCTTAAAAGCTTTGGGTGAGGGTGAGTACATAGGCACATCATATAAATGCCTTGTCTATGGTTCTAAGGGTAGAGATATCACCGATTGGAAAACCATTGCAGAACAATTTAACCCTTCGTATCAGTTGATAACTGCTCATACAACTAAGGGCTTGCCTTCATTAACTGCTAAACCTTCCAAGATCTAAGGGGCTAATAATGAAAAACTTATTATTAGACATCCTCTCCGCTATTGCCATTGGCCTATTGCTTGCCATTGGTGCATTGGCATATTTTGACGTATTAACTAAGTGAGGCACACAATGACTAAATCAGAACAATTCGCAATTGATGAATGGTTATTTGAATACCCAAAAGATGCATCATTTGATGACATCCTTTATATGATTATTGAGGATGATTCAGAGGAGAAAATTGTTCCTTATGTTCAAGGGCAATCAATGACTAAACGAGAGTTGGCCGATTTTATTTCAGGCACTCAAACTCATTTTTCATTTGTAACGGGAGAAAATTAATGTTTAAAGCAAAATTAGATTCATACAATTTTACATTTGAAGCTTATGCGGAAACCAAAGCATTAGCCCTTGAGCATTTGAAAAAGGGATTGCAAACCCATGCTCAGGATTACGATTTAGATCCCGATTGGTGGCATGAACTGAAAAACGATATTTATGCCATTGAGATTAAGCTTGGATCTCCATCGTTCAATTCATGTTATCGAGACAGTGAATTGTTAAAAGCAAAGTAAACCCTTTTAAACCTAAGTCCGAAAGTAAAAAATGATCAGAATTTCTCAAACCTCTAAGCTTGATTCCCGCTCATGGAGTTTACAAGCCCTTGATACTTGTCCCGCATCTAAAAACGCAGATGGCACTCTTGTAGATGCCTGTTCAGGATGTTATGCAACAACAGGCAATTATCGATTCCCTAATGTAAAAGCTCCAAGAATTGAAAACCAGGCAGATTGGCAGCGCCTTGAATGGACAGATGAAATGGTCGCTCAATTGGATCAAGATCGTTATTTCAGATGGTTTGATTCAGGCGATCTTTATGCCCTCCCATTGGCCGAAAAGATCTTAGAGGTTATGAAACGCACTCCATGGGTGAAACATTGGATGCCTACTAGGATGCACAAATTCCCCAAATTTCGAGGCGTATTGCGTGAAATGCAAAGCTTGCCTAATGTTGCACTCCGATTCTCTAGCGATTCAATCAATGGGGAATTTATCAAGGGATTGCATGGATCGGTCATTATCCCAACTCCCGATCAAACCCCTAAAGGCGCAACATTGTGCGAGGCGTATTCCCGCATGGGGAAATGTGGAGGGTGTCGCTCATGTTGGGATAAATCGGTTTCATTAATTGCTTATCCCGCTCATGGCAAAAAAATGTCTAAAGTTATTTCAATCAAGGCCATCAAATGAAAAAGATCATCTACTTAAGAGATACCCTTGCAGATTTATATCTAGATTGGGTAAACAATTTTTTAACCCATGAGGCATTTTCCGAATACTACGGATTAGATTTAGAAGATGCAAAGCAATTGCTAATTTTGGCTAAAAAATGCCATGAGCAAAGATTAGATTTTATTAATGATACTCAAGAGGCATAAAATGAACACTCTAGAATTAAATGAAAATTATGAAAATGATTTTGACGGAAAATATGGTTTTGTATTTGATCATACTTTTGTCACTAATCCAATTACATCCTATTGCATGAGGTTCAGTGAATCACCTATTAATTATGGTTTTACTGTATTAGATACGGGATGGGATTGCATAGGGCATTCTCAAGAGTTTATGTTTAATGGAAAAAAGGTTTTAATGCTAATCAATGATGAAAATCATTTAGTAAACGATAAAACCATTTATGCCAATGTTTCAATTATTGATCCTGAATTAATGGACAATGATTTAGAAGCATCAATTATCGATCAATATACAATTTCAAGGTGAATAAAATGAAACCATGGCACACATTAAATGAATCATATTTAGATCAATTTATTAATGATGCATACGAAGCGGGAATTAATGCCTCATGCTTATATATTCAAAATGAATTGAAAATAAATAATGGGGATATTGCGGGAATATGTTTCTCTCAAGAGGTAGAAACCTTTAAGGATCGATTGAGGGATTACATTAAAACCGAATTTATAATGAACGAAAAACAATAACCAATTAGCCCCTTGAGGGGCTTTTTCTTTTGCTTTATAGGTTTTGGCCTAGGGATTCATGCGCCTAGGGCTTTAAAGCTTGCCTATCAATTGGCGGGTTTAGTGTCGCTTTTCAGAATCGGCAGCAAGGGCATTTTTAGGGCTTTTGAGCGGGTTTTGAGGGTATGCCTAGGCATGGTAGCATGATTGCGCTTGCATTGATTGTAGGGGCTTGAACCGATGGGATTATGTCAAAATATTATGTATTATATGGGGAAAATTGAGTGATTATCATTATCGATTATGTCTCCCCTCCCCGATGTGATTATGTAGATAATCGTTTGGTGTTTTTAAACGTAAAAAAGGAGGAGTCCCCATATTTGGAAGACCCCCCCGTCAAAACTTTTGACCTCTTTTATTTTTAAGGCTGGCTATTATGGAAATCTCAACAGATAAAGGGTCGAATCTATTAGGGATTGAATTTCATCTGCAATGTTTTGTATTTCAGAATCCTGCGGTAAAACCTTGCGTTTTTCCTCAAAGTACTCTGACAACTCATGCAGCTCACGTTTACCTGTGCTTGCAGGTGTGTGATATGTGGCAGGGAATTCAATGGTTGAATCGTATCGACCTTGAATGGCTTCAACAAGTTCATCGACCTTGCCTGGTAAAGCTTCATAGAATGCGCCCAATGCTTGGTGTTCTGCATAGGACTTTGATTGCCAATGCAAAATGTGGGTGTTGGTTGCTGAGTGCAACAAGGTTAGAACGAGATCACCAATTTCATTGTCCATATGGGACTCCCAAGTGGGTTAAGACACGCCTAGCAGCTTCCCTGCGCCAAGGTTTGATTGTAATATTATCTGCCAAATCAAGCCATGCGTGAAGTTGTCTTTTGAAGGCTTCTTGAAATGCTAGATTTTTCTCATCATATTCTGCATAGGACGAGTCTAGCCATGTGTGGCATCTGCTGCACCCCCACACTGAATAATGGTCTTCTGCCTTGATTGATCGACCTTTTCCATGAATCAGCAGGTTTGAGTGACAAGCTACAGTTGTGGAACCCTCCCCCCCTAAACAATTTGAGGCTACCTCTAAAAGACAGGGCTCCCCTTGTGCAAGTTTTAGAAGATCTTTGTCTCTGTAATATTCGGTCTTTTGAAAACCTCGTTTGCGCCATCCACTTGATTCATTCATCTAGGTGCATCCTCATGGTTATCAGGATTAAATTTAGCCTTGCGTTGATCTTTGTGCTTCGGGTTGGGGAATGGTGGAAATGGCCATGTCATTCTTGTCCCCTTTCCCTAATTGCATCCATATGGACATATCCAGTTGAAGCATCCAATATTTCAATTATTTCATTGCGCTCGTGTTCTGCTACTAGCTTAGCAAAAGCAACAATTTCATCTGGATAACAAACATAGTCATGTTTATCATGTCCTAAACGCTCAAAACCCGCTTGTTTAGCCAATTTAATGATTTCATCTTTTGTCATGTGTTTTTATCTTTCAATCTGGCTTCAGTTAAAGCCTGCACCTTATCCGCATATTCACCTGCCGTCATAAATTGGTTGAAATTTGCATCGTATTTAATTAAAACCCTGTCATCATCCGTCAGGCCTACCCATTTACGCTGTGGTTCAATATGACCAACAATTTCAGAATTAAATGAGACTTGAATTTGCGGCTCTTTAATACAATATCGATAATCTTTTGGATCTACTATGTCAACATCAATTCCACCGCTTTTGTTTAATGACATACGCATTAAACCTGTTCCATGAGAAATAGTATTTTTCATAAGTTTTTCTTCCCAGTCTTTGTCAATCATGCTTGTCCCCTTGCTCGGATGGCTTTAGAAATAATCTTTGTATCGCCATGCCAAGCACTCCAATCGTCACACACCTTTGCACACGCCTCACGCTCATGCTGTGCTACTAGATTGGCAAAGGCTACAAGCTCCTCGGTACAAATAACATCTTCCCAAGTGAGTTCAGCGCACCCCTCAAACCCCGCCTCTTTAGCCATCTCAATGATTTCATCTTGTGTCATTACAGCTTCATCTCCACTCGTTTTGTGTATTCTTCGGTTTTCCACACCTCGATCCGTAGCTTGGCTGCCTCAAGTTTCCAACGTAATTCTTCTTCTTGGGCTATTGCTTCTTTGATCTCAAACAATAGCGCAACATAGTCTGCATGGGCATAGGCGTACATTTCTTTTGCGCCCAATGTACCCTCCTCGTTTGACATGAGAATGGCCTTTTTGGACTTGCGATACTCTTCTAATTGCACCCTAGTAGCCTTCGCTTGGGCATATTTAGGTGCGTTTGTCAGAATAAAGTTGATTGCTAAGTGTGCGGGATTTTCCATTACATTGCCTCATTGATTAATTTTTCTATGCCTTTGTCGATGCTTCCATCACCCATTTCGGCCAACATTTTCTTTTGGACTGAATTAAGTTCTAATTTGGCAACAGTGTTATAGGTCAATTGCCTAGGCTTTCCTGCGCCTTTACGCTTGCCTCCCCATGTGCCCACAGTTTTGCCAAGCTTTTTAGATAACTCCTCTTTGCGTCTGCGCTCCATGATTTCCCAAGCTTCCGCAAGGGCTTCAGGTGGGATATTACTTATCAAACTCATACGATCTCCACCACCCTGTCATTATTGGATCTGATGTAGTCACGGGTTTTCTTTACATACTTCTCAAACTCACTTCGGCAAATACTGCCCTGCTGAAGGTCTGCATATTCGATTAGCTCCCTGATTGCTTGAATGCCAAGCCCATCTAAACCCATTTTCATGGTGGCTTGGTAGCGCATGGCCGCCTTATGCAGAGCATCTTGGGCTTTCTCACATACAGGCAGTACTTCAGGACCCACACCCGCTTTGGCCATAACCTCGGAAAGGTTCAAAACATCTACCAATGTGCGCCAATCCTGAACTGTACCTGCACCTTTGGTCATTGCGTCCAAAGCGGAATATTCTGTCATTCTTAACTTGTCTAAGGTTTGCCTAGGGGTGATAGCTGCCCCCACAATCCCATGCTGAATTGGGTCAATTAAGTTCCACATTTTGCGTTTAGTGCGTTTACGCATTTTTTACTTGATTCTGTCTAAGGTATTTGCCTGTAATGCGCTTGTTCCAACACGATTGGCAGATCCACTTATGTCCCATGTCAATCCCACCTTCAGGGGGCTTGCTTATGTCGCATTTTGTACAAAGCTTGAACCTATGATTAGCGAACCTTGCGCCAATGTCTATTTGGGGCATCATCCGTTCTTCTCCTTTAGTTTGGCTTGGTAAAACTTCACGAGGTTCATCACCCCGCGCTTGCCGTCTTGTTGTCCCCGCACAAACCATTTGCCTGTTCCGGGCCAGAAGTCGATGAACCCATCACCGCATTTGACGATGAGGTGTGCGCCCATGTTGTGGCTTGTGAATTCGATGCCGAACGTGCGTAGTGTCTGTGCGCTGTGCTCTCGGTTGCTGGCGCGTTTGGCTTTGCTTCGTTCAGCGTAGCCTTCCCACACTTCTGCCATGTCACCCATTGTTCTTCTCCTTGATTTTGGCTTGATACCGTGCCAATTCAGTTCTGCGCTGGCAGTATTCGTTCATGTTTTCGTGGGGATGACTGCGGCAACAGGGGTCATCAATGGCAACTAACGCCCGCTCCCACAAATAATTGCGGACATACTCATCTTCTATGTGTAAAGGGATGATTTCATCTTGGGTCATGTGTTCTTCTCCTTGAGTTTGGCGGGGTCGGTTGAAAACTTAGCGTCGCCTGTGGCAACCCAATAGCCCTCCCGATAACCATCGTAGTGGGCAAGCCATTTCCCGTTTAAATCTTGTTCACTCATGTGATCGACATCGCCTCGTTTCATAGCCTCGATGTAAGCGGTCTTGCGATTTGTTGCATACCTTGCGGCATCTGTGTGTAGCAGTTCTGCGGGTGTCATGTGTTCTTCTCCTTAAGTTTGGCCTCAATAGCTTTAACTAAATCTCTAAGGTTTCCACCTTCTTCCCAATCAATCTCATCCTCATCCGTCAGCCCTACCCATGTGCGCTGTGGTGGGGTGGTGTAGAGCGGGTAGAGAGTGCCTTCGTCATACGCATCATCAGGCGGTTCAAACAAGTCCAAGCAAGTGTGTGCATGATTTACTTCATACATCCACGCCACGGGTTCATCCTTCGCTTCTAGTACGGCTTTAATGGCGGTGATGGCTTTAGAAATATCCTGCTGGACAACCCATTCAGATTTATATGGATCAGGGCTAAGTGCTTCTAAAGCAAGTTCCAATACTTTTTGTTGAATCATTTATTATTTCCTTGCAGGGCAATTTCTGCCTTGATTACAGTTGCCATAGCATGGGGGGCAGACCTTTAAATTCCGAATGACAATAGCAAAGCTTGAAATTGTGTCTTTGCCAAATATAGTCATTTTTTCTATTTCTTTGGCCACCTCTTCTAAAGTGTCATTTCTTGTTTGATTTTCAGTCATATATGCCTTGCAATGTAGATAACCCATGACCAAAAGGCCATGAGCATTGAGAGTATGGCTGCCCATACAAATTTAGTATTCATGGCTCGTAGTTCACAATTTCCCAATGACGCTGGGTTTCAATGGCTCTAACACCTTTGGCTTCCAAATCAGCAAACTGCTCTTCTGTCATCAAGCCCATGATGTCCATGCCATTAAATTTGACCATTTCGATGTTCTCAGCCCAAGATGAGTACTTGTCTGCCTTGAAAGACATAGTGACTTGGACTTCTACCTCACCTGCGCCAGTTTTGGCATCAAAATTGATTGTGTGCATTACTTTCTCCTTAAAAATGTGTTGATGTAGTTACTGTATCTTGAAATCTTGATTATTTATATAGGGACTTACCCTTAGTTCAGGTCTTCCCTGACCATGACCTCTACCATGCCAACAGTGCCATAGACCTTGGTAACATGGAGCGTCAGCACTTGGGTATCGTCTTTGTAAACAATGTCGTTCATGGCATCTAAAAAGCATTTTGCAATGTTATCGATGTCCGGCTTCTTAATTGGCCTTTCAATGTCCTTTAAACAAGCCTCTGTGCGCTTTTTTGAGTAGGACTGAGGGATAGGTACTGTGATATAGATTGCGACTGTTACAGGTGTTTCTAGAAGCTCATTGCTTCCCATGGCCTTTTTGGCAGCTTCTTTGATTACAGTTTCATAATCTCGGGTTTTTGTGGGTGTGTAGGTAGAAACAAAGTTGCCTCTTCTAGCAAATTTTGGCCTACCTTTGCCAATAGGATTGCCTTCGACCATGTAAGTGAGCATGAATGTCATTCGAGTGTTCCTTCTCTCATTTGTGCCATGTAAGCACGGATTCGATCTCTAGCGCCTCTGCCGTAGATTCGTTCTGCCCTTTCCAGTCTGGCACGGATCAAATCTCGGTTTTGGCTGTGTTCCCAATTGCGAAAGAGTTCTCTGGCCTCTGCTTGCTCCAGTTGAACCCTATCGCTTTGGTTTTCAATGTTTTTCCGTGAGTAAATCACCAGTAAGCTCCAAGGCCATGCGGATAATTTTGATTGGGTAAGGCACTCCGTCTTTAACCTTATCCAAGATTCTCATTGCGTCTTTGTGGGTCATATGGCAACCACCATTTTTTTAACAGAGTACCAATATTTTTTTGACCTGCTGTTTAAATCTTTAACGCACAAATTTGCTATTGTTTTATTTTGCAAAACATCAACAATTAAATATTCTTTAAAAACACCATGACCCCAACTGTCTCTGAATGTTCTGTGTTTACAGATTAAGTAAATATTCATGCTTTGCTCCTCAATGCATTTATACAAATAAAAGTTGTTGGGTTTTTACAGTTGTCCCAGCGTCATAGCGCTGTGTATCGCCTTTAGGGTATGGCAAAACCTCATAGTTCAATTGTTTGAGCAAGCTATTCTTTTGGGTTTTGCTACCAACAAAATAAACGTATCGATGTTTGGCGCTTCTGTTAATTCTGATTTCAGAAATTCCAAAACTGTGGCGACTATGCTTTCCATCTTCACCCGCCATGTCGGTGCGTTCTTTTGTTGTGCCAGTAAACAGAAAGTTGCTTGCCTGGTAAATGTACCCAACATGGCCCATCGCTGTATCAGCATAAGACACCACAATGGTTGGCTTGGGCAACATTTGTAGGCTTTTACTGACTAAAAATGAAGCCCCATTTTTAACACCATCATTCAAGCAAAGACGATTAAGTTCTAAAACTTTATCTTTGTGGTCAACTCCACAAATGCCCATACAAAGATTTGGGCTTGCTGGCATTCCATAGGTCACAACTCCAACTAGACGTTCATCAACATAAAGACCAAAAGCATAGGAAATAGGACACATACGCTTTGCATAATGTTTTTCCAATAACCAAGGCTCAACCTCAAAAGTATTAATTGGAATGACTTTCATGCTTTTCTCCTCAACTCAGCCATTTTTGCCAACACCTCTAACGGAATAGGTGCAGCCTTTTTATCGTCTGCTTTAATTTTCTCCAAAGCAGGGTCTGGCTCATTTGATGGTGGAACAGTGAGCTTCACAATGTCGGCAGGGTTTGGTTTTGGCATAACCCATTCAGCTTTTAATCCTTGGCTTCCTCTGGTACACCACTCAATCAAAAACTTCTCTAAAGTCCAACCAAGCTTATTGGCTTCAGCAATAGCACCATTAATAACTGTCTCAGTTACTGCAGCTTTTTTAGATTTTCTTAAAGCCAACCAGTCATTCCATGTTTGTTCAGAAACTTCAGGTGGGCAAGCAACTTTAGTTGCGCTTTCTTTCTTTTTAGAAGATGAAGAAGAAGAAGAAGATGAAGGGGTTGTATTTTGTTTAACCTCATGGTTAACCTTCAAATTAGGATTCCCACCCAATTTGCCACCTTCTGCACGCTTTTGCCTTAATTTTTCATCTCTAATCATGCGCCTAGAGTAAATAGCGCCATTGTCAATGTCATAAACTCCCGCTTCCGCAAGTTCATGCAACCAACCTTGAACAACCTCTAAGTTCTCGCCAACCATACGAGCAAGGTTAGGAGGAAGGATAACCTTATCTGCAACCTTCAGGTAACCATAAGGAGTTCCTTCATGCATGAAACAAATCATGTCAATCCATAGTCCTCTAGCACCTGTAGTACATGATCTAAGAGCGGTATCACGCAACCAATCGCTTGGATAAAACTGAAATGATGGGCGTTTCATTTGTTTTTCCACCAATTTGAACAAGAATTTCCCAATTCATAAATTGTTTTTTCATGCTCGTACTCGTAATTAACTTCTTGACCAATGTATCCAGCAATTAAATAATAAACTTCATTCTTGTTGCCAGGTCCATCTAATGGAATTCTTGCAATAAGATCGTGAAATGCTTCCTCAATTCCATGTTGGTCTTTATGGCAATCTGCACATAAACAAGCAAGTTGGTCTATGTCGTATTCCCATACTTGTCGACCTTTAATGTATTGTTTGTGATGGACATGAAGTGTTGACTCTCCATCTCCACACACCTCACAAGCAAAATCAGAATAGTCCAACACCTCAAGGCGTTTTTTCTGCCAACGAGGGTCCAATAGCTGTTCAGCATAAGTAGTTTTTGAACGCATTTAAGCATCTCCGCAAAGCTCCCAAAAAGAAACAAGCGGCAGGAGGGGAGTTCTCTTTTCGTAGCGGGTAATTAGTCCGCCCTAGCCGTGTTTCAAACTATTATGACCTATTTCGGTCCACGTTTCAAGCTTCTCATTTTGGATGTTGAATGTCCAATATGAAAGAAGCCACAAGCGGGGCATTTGTATATTTGAAAAGAATTATCTCTTTTTTTGCTAATAGTTGATTCAGCAACAGAAAATGTAGGAAAGGGATGCTTCCCCACACACTGCACCGCAGGGTCATACTTATCTGTTGTTTTCATTGATACATTCCCAAAATGTTAATAGGCCGTTCGACATGGAGTTCTAACGCTCTGGCTATTAACCCAACCATGGCAGCATCTCTGTCACCAGGGTGTTGGTTGTAAGTTATAACTAAGTTGTATGCGTAAGCTAGTAAAGCTTCAGCGCAGTCTTGTTCAGATTGTTCGATGTTCATATCAATAGCCTATCAAAAATAAATCTGTTGTCTATTAGGGTTTGTCCTAATACTAATTGTTTTAAAGCCATGGCACAGTAGAGGCTCTTAACAAGGAGAAAGTAATGGCAACACTAAACGGCAGAAAAGTAATAGACATCGAAGTTGATGGTGTCGACCCTCGGGATTTCCCCGATTTCAGCGATGCGTATTTCAGTTACGCTTGCTACGAGGATGGCACACCACTCACTGAGCAGGAACTAGACAAACTAGCCGATCAGAATGGCGACATCCTCTACGAAAAAGCATACGATTCATTACATTAAGGAGAAAGTAACATGATGCACATTGACATCACCAAAGTAATCGGTATTGAGCTTAGTCCAATCAAAGAAACTAGCTCATCAATTTTCAGAGAACTTATTATCAAAACCAGAGAAGGTGATTTCACAATCACTATTTCTGCAGATACTGATGATTACGAAATCAAAATTCAATCCTAAGGAGAAAGTAACATGAACACACAAGCACTTAAATATGTCCGTAATCTCTTCCAGACATACCAAGCCCCACCCCAAACAATTCGTAGCTACCAACGTCAGTGGATTCGCTCTGTGCGTTATCTTGGTGACAATTGGTTGTTGGCCAAGAAAGTTGAACGACTTGAAACTCCAAAGACTAATTGAGCGCCAAGGTGATATCGTGAACAACTACATCATCGAATACAAAGAAGAGTACGCAAACACCAAGTACTGCCCATATTGCGTTCAGCCTAAAGGACAAAAGTTTGTCTGCTGCGGTGAGATGGATTGGGTAGATTTCAAAGACCTTGATGACAACACTCAACTAGAGATCATCAAGGAAGAATATGACTCAGCTTTTGCCAATCACAAGGTTTAAAAGTGATGTATACTTTTTCCATTGCTGGGGAGCAATATTCTAGTAAGCCCATTAAGGCAGTCTGCATCGTACTAGCGGTGTCTCCCCACGGCTTTTGCCGAGACTGTCTTAGTGGGTTTTTTTATGGCTGGGGAGCCAAAATGTTGACACACAATGGATTAAAAGAACTGCTTAATTACGACCCTGAAACAGGAATCTTTAACTGGAAAATTGACAGAGGAAATAAAAAATCTGGAGATTTAGCAGGGTGCATTGATTCACATGGGTATGTAATTATTCGCACATCAAAAATTTCATACAAGGCACATCGTCTTGCTTGGTTTTATGTTCATGGAACTTGGCCTGAGAATCACATAGACCATATCAATGGAATCAGAAATGACAATCGAATTTCTAATTTGAGAGATGTTTCTCGATCCATCAATGTTCAAAATCAAAAAACTGCTCAAAAAAACAATAAGTCAGGCTTGCTTGGTGTTATTTGGAATAAGGCAATAAATAAATTTACTGCTTCAATCCGAATTAATGGCAAGACAACAGTTGTTGGTAAATTTGATAGCAAAGAATTGGCGCATGAAGCATACATAAACGCCAAAAGAAAATTTCATAATGGATGCACTATTTAAAGGTATAACATGACAGTAAATGACCTGCTCAAACTAAACGTAAACGAGCATACAGAGAAAAAAGGCAACCTGACAT
>JAUKPQ010017345.1:0-12113 GCA_032273045.1 Chloridella minuta
CCACCAATCAGATTAACGGGCTTAATGCCATACGGCGCACTAACGGTAGGATAAGCTGCCATTTAAATCTCCATTAATAAAGTTAAGTTCCTTTACCAAAGCTACTTGAGGACTTTCTCTCGTTAAAGATAGGCATCCGTGGGTCACTTTGGCGCATTAAATTATTGTCTACAGCTTCCGTCTGCGCTTGTGTTTGCTTATCGTAGTATTCACTACGTTGAGCCACAAATTCACTCGGAGTCTTGCAAAGCAATAATCCGCCGATTTCGATGTTGTCTTTAAACTTTCCATCTCCAGCGGCTAACAGTTTATATTTTGGTTGTTCTTCAAGACTAACGGGTTCCCAGCCTTCTCTCAGTTTTGATGAGATATTACGTGGGTCTGCTGCGTTTAGTGTTGAAACACGAATCCAGCGATAAGAAAAACCATCCTGTTTGTCAGGTTCTGGTAGAAGTTCTGGAGGCATCCACTGTTTAGGACGCTCTGTCATTTCACGGGTTTCTGTATCTCTTGTTACTTTACTCATATTAAGACTCCAATTTTAAAAGTTCACGAACGTATTGCTCAGGGGTAAGACCAAGTTTTTTAGCTATCGCTAGTTGCGATGTTTTTAACTTGACTTTCCTAGGCGCTGTCGTCCTAGTTGCTGGCGCTACTACCGTGCTACGCCTCGGAGCGTCTTCCTTGGCTTCTTCTTCAAAACTCTCTGGGAATCTTCTACGCATCGTTTCGTCCAACTTTGCATAATATTCGTCAGAGCCAACTACTACACCACTATTCTTGAGCTTTTCGTGTAACCCAAGAGCTGATGCTGTCATTTCTTCGTCCTGTCCGAACCAAGAATTGCGTTCCTGCCATTCCATAACTTTATCGTCAGGTCTGGCTGGTTGTTGGTACTGTTCTCTTTGTACCTGAAAATTTTCTTCTTGTAAAGGGGGTAACTTAAAGTTTTTTATCTTATCCATTTGCATGGCAACTCTAGTCATTTCCTGCTGGGCTTCCAATAACTTATCGGTATCGCCCATATCATAAGCCTCCCGATAGGCTTTCTTTGCCATTTCTAGCTGTAATTCAGTTGTTGTTTTTACGGCATCAACATACTCTTTTTCGCCAGAATTTAAAATTCCTTTAATTCTTTTGTTCTCTTCAAATAAGGTTTGAGCAGCCTCAACCGCAGCAGCTCGTTCTCTATCAGCAGCATCAGCTCGCCTACGCTCATCGTTCCAGACACGCTTCATCTGAATCATTTTGTCTTTAGCTTCTTTACTGTACTTGTCAAGTTCGTCTACATCTACTTCTAACGCCTTAACCCGTTCAGGGTCTGCTGGGACACGACCCCTGTCTTCTTCAGGAGTATCGTCTTCAACTTCTATTTCTAATTCATCTTTTACTTCTTCCACTTCATCTGGAAATTTATATGGGTCTGCCATTGTCCGGCTCCTTAATAAGTTTTACGAGTAATTCCACGTGGGTCTTCAACTACACCCTCAACGGAATCTTCATTGATTAATCTAAACTCTCTACCATGTATAACCAACCGTGTTCCGGCATTTGGTCGTACTAAGATAAAATCACCCTTTTTACACCAAGGTCCTGTGGGATAGCGTTCTTTGTCTAAGTAGCAATCTGGTCCTAGGTCAACCACAAAAAGAACAGTTGTTAGAATTTCTTCGTTCCGCATTGTCTCTGCAGACTTTACTAATTCTGAACCATCAATCTTTTCTTCGGCTTCGGGTATAGCGCAGAGTATTTTATATCCTGCTGGTTTTGGTAACTGTGTTGCTTTTTCCTCTTGTTTCTTATTTAAAACTAGCGATAGGTCCACCGCTTGTGATAAATCATTCATCGTCCGAATGCTCCATTTTTTGTTTAAGGTCTAATATGTTTTGACGGCAAAAGAGCAGACCTTTAATCTCTCCAGCCATCTTGTTATACTCATTGAAATCAACAGCTTGTCCGCCACCGACCCAATCCTTCAGCTGAGTAACCTTGTCGTCAATCTGCTGAATTAATACTTCTAACGCTGTCATTCACGCTCCTTTTTGTTAAGAACTGTTTTAACCAAATCTTTACCCATGTCTTGGCGATGATGGTTATCTCTAGCATATAGCTCTGCGATATACTTCAAGCCTTCAATAGTGGTGCGTTTCTTATCGTTTTCAAGTTCAGCCACGTTTTTAGCCGCATTTAACTGAGTTTGTTTATCAGCTATTTGCTGTTGAGACGCAATTCTATCTCGTTCAATCTGTTGTTGGCTGGCTTTTAACTGTGCATCAGCTTGGTCTTTGGCGGCTTTACGTTGCTGTTCTTGCGCCTTAATCTGTAGCTCTTGTTGCTGCATTTGGATTAACGGGTCTTGCGCTTGCTTAGCGGCTTGTTGTTGTTGGGCTTGACCTTGGTTCATTTGCAATAACTGCTGCGCAGCTTGCGCTAGTAACGGAGCTAACCTTGCCTCGACTTCTGGGTCCATATTAATATCTTCACCAGCCTCATCGGTTTGCGGTGGCAAGTTCATACCTAACTGCTTTTCAATCTCTACTCGATAACCAAATCCTAAGTGCTCATTGATATGCGCTTGCATTGCAGCTTGTAACGCAGGAGCTTGTGGACTTTGCCCTAAGACCTGTAATATTTTTGGGTCTTTCATAGCGTTCATGTGCACTAAGATATGCGCCTCATGGTTCTGATAAGCAAACGCTTTGACTGGTTTTTGCATCAATATAGCTTGGTTTTCAGATACTGGGTCTTGCGGTTTTTGGTCTTCTGCCATTGGTACTAGTTTTTGCGCATCCTTAATTCCTAATACTTCTAGCATCTGTCGATGTAATAAAGGCATGTTGTACATCTGCGGTGAGCCTTGTGCCAGCTGTAGAACGGCTTGATACTGAACAATTTTTTGCGCCATTGTTGAGGCGTTGGGGTCTGACACAGGAATAATATCCACGTTGTCATAATCAGACCGTTTAGCTTTTCGGCTACCTTCTTCTGGCTCATAGTCATAAGTCTCCGGAGTATCTTCAGCAATAATGACCTTTAATAGTCCTAGTTCTTGCTTTAAAGAGTAATGGACACGTGCTTGGATAGCAGACATGACTTTCAGGGTTCTTTCAAGAATAGCTAGAGTTGTTCCTACAGGAGACTGACTAGACATATCAGAAATCTGTAAGTCAGCAGTATTAGCAAACCTTCTACCTTCTTCGACTATCTGATTGAGAAGAGTCATTAAAACCTGACTAGGTTCTTTGTACGGCAACGGCATGATGTTGTCACGCATTGCGCCACTAGGAACGTCTACATCCCTAAACTCTCCGGGAGCTATTGGTGTATCGTCTCCTTTAACTCGCAATCCACGAGTTTTGAATCCCCCCGGCAGATTGGATAACGTTCCAGCGTCAACGAGCTGTCGTATAAGGGAAGTGCCAGACTTAGCAAAAGCCCCAATAAGGTGAATAAGCCCAAAAGCGTAAAAGCCAAACCCCGGAATATACGGATAATGGACAAAGTGCTGTCTTTTTGCATACGTTTCATCACCATCTACCCAATTTCTACGAATAGCTAGGATAGTGCTGGTGCCTTTTTCAATTGTTACTACATACGGCAGGGCAATACCTGTTGGTTTGCCATCTTCTTCATGTTCAAACCCTTCTAAATCTAAATTAACATGCATTTCCAATAACTTATAGCGGTCATCGGTTGTCGCACGAAATCCTAACTGTTCAGCAATCTTTTTTTCTACTTCATCTAAGGAATTAACTGGGTCACCTAGGTCTTCATCTAAATAAAAACCAGAGACCTGTAATCTACGCATTTCATTCTCAGTTTTGCGCATGACATGTGTTATTCTGTCCGCAGATTCTAGATTAGAAGCTCCGTAAGGGACTACTACGTCCTCCGCAGGGCAAAATATAGCTGCTGGGCGCTCAGAATTGGGGTCAAAATAGACCTTTTTAAAAGCATTACCAGCTAAACCAAGTCCCCAAAGCATTCTTTCTGTCTCAGAACGGTATTCAGGCATTATTTCTGTCAGCATATAGTTCATATCTTCCTGAACTCGTATAGCTGCGTCCTTTTTTTCCTGTGTTTCTTTACCAATAATCTTTGTTTTGGCTGGTCCTTGCGCTGGAAAGATGGACATCATCGTTTCTGCTTGGAATTTAACTAGCGCCTCACTGAGTAATGGGTGATAAATACCGCAAGCACCTTCCCAAGGCTCACTTCTTTCTTCAATTTTGAGTCCTAATAGCTCTAAACCGTCCACATAGGTCTGCATCCAGTCTTTTCTGGAGGCTATATCATCGTCATAATCAGAAATAAGGTCATCAGCAATGGTTGCTAGGACTTGGTCGCTAACATATTCAGCTAGATTATCCCCAAAGTCTTCTTTATCTTCCTTACCAATGCTAATTCCGATGTTGCCTATAGCAATATTAATCTCTTCTGGGTCAACAATCTCAATTTCAATCTCTTCTTCTTGGTCGGCTAAGGCATCAATTCCCTCTGGGGCTTGATATAAACTTTTCTCTATTGCCATATATTGTCCTTAATTTTCTTTTACATAAAAAGCAAAAGGTTTATTTTCTAATAAATTTTCACATAATCCAACAATTACATAATTACCAACAATTGTATTAATAAATTCTTGGGCTTCTTCTATAGTCTTAAAACCTAATATTAATTCATTCATATTAATAATATGCTGCTCTTTTGCGTTTAACGGGTTCTTCATACTCATCGGTAGTTAACCGGATAAACCCGCCTTGTCTAAATCTTAATAAAGCCTGACTCGTTGAGTCTACCAAGTCATCATGCTCGCCATTAGGAAACGAAGCGCACTCCTCCACTAATTCTTCCGCCCATCTAGTATCTGGTCGCCAGACAAATCCTGAAGCAAACAAATCAGACACAGCGTTTACACGAGCTATCTTATCATTTCCTTTGCTCGGTGTATACTCCGAAACAGGAATTCCTATCTGTCTTAGCTCATAGATTAAAGGCGCACCTGCCGCCCGTTTCTCAACAATGAGCGCATCAGGGGTAAACTCTTTGTACATTTCGGAAGCTTTCAGCTTTAATTCCGGAAACTCCATCCTTTTTTTAAACGCATCCAATAAGATAATATTAGCAACTTCTTCGCCATTTTCATTAGGATTCCAGAATACTCCCCACGTAGTACACGCTGAGTAGTCAGAACGGTTTGATTTCTCAAAGGCTGTATCCCAAGACTGAATGACAAAGTCACAAGGTGGTGGTCTATCATCCTCCCAAATCTTCCACATCTCCCTTTTAATGATAGCGCCTTCTTCTGAGGTAGGATTCTGCTGGTACTGGGCTTCCCATTTACTAACAGGAATCTCAGCCTTAATTGCCTCTAGTTCCGACTTAGACCAGAACTCTTTCCAGAGAGGTTCGCCTGACGGCATGAGCGCAGGGAATTCAATCACTTCCCATTCATCACCTTCTCTTTTGATACTGTTGTTAATAATCTGTCCGGTGAGGTCTCTTTTAGACCACCTAGTCATTACTACAATAATAGCCCCACCCGGCTGAAGACGCTGCCGAGGACCAGATGAGTACCATTCATAGACCCTGTCATAAACATCAGGGTTACCTTGCATGGCTTCTTGTTCGCTATGTGGGTCATCAATAATTAATACATCGGCACCCTTACCCGTGACGGCACCGCCTACACCAATCGCAAAGTAATCACCGCCTTTGTTGGTGTTCCAACGACCAGCCGCCTTGGAATCAGTCGATAACTTGGTAGGGAAGATAGCTTGATAGTCAGGAGTGTTGACTAAGTTCCTAACCTTTCGTCCAAATCCTACAGCCAATTCTGCGGTGTGGGCTGTTTGAATAATTTTCTTTTCAGGAAACCTACCTAGAAACCAAGCAGGAAACAAGTATGAGGCAAATTCACTCTTGGTGTGCCTAGGCGGCATATTGATAATTAAACGCTTTAGGTCGCCACTAGCAACCCTTTCAAATGCATCCGCCATCTGTTTATGGTGTCTACCAGATATAAACGCTGACCACATCTCTTTAACAAAAGGCATAAAGTTTTCACGACATCGTTCCTTTTTATCTTCTTGGAGTAGCTGGTGTATCTTCGGTATCTGCGGAGAGTTGCTTGGTAATACATTCAATAACTGAATATATTTGCGCATTTCATCCGATGTTAATAAAGGCATTAAAGACTAACCATCTTTTCAACAGACTTATCAACTAATTTTAAAGACCTAAACAAATGAGGTTTCACGTGAAGCATTCCTTTTTTCTTTAAATTATGCACTATCCGATGAATATTTGACTTGCTCTTTAAATCTAAACCTGTTGCTATATCCATATACGATGGTGCAAAACCCCTCATCTGAATGTACGTCTTAATAAACTCTAAGACTAACTTCTCTCGTTCACTCATAGTGTCTCCAAGAATACAGGGGTGGCTTCGCCAACCCAAGCGCCTAACATATTAAACTGATACCAATCCCAAGCATCCTGTTCGTCCATTCCCTGTTCCATCAAAATAGCTATTACCTTCTTCAAGTCGTAGCAAACAGTTTGCAAACCTATTCGTTCAACAACACCAAGAATAGCGTCATCAAATCCATCCATACGCATCAAGTCAGGATACTCTTCAGCTAACCTATCCATGATTCGTCCTTTGTAATTTATCTAGTAACGTTCTTGCCTCATTAACGGCTTCATCTTGAATAAGTTGTTCTCTCATTAATTTTGCTTTGATGTACTCCATGACCTTTAACAAAGTCATTTTGTCGCTTTCAACTAAATAATCAAGAGTAACTTTTAGTTCATGATTGTTTAACATAATATATATACCCCCCACTGTTTGAAAACTAAATCGATGGGGGTAGTATATCACAGAATGCGAACGTTACCATAGGGAAATAAACAACAAGGGGTAGGGGGGTACGAACGTTCTGATGAAATGAAAATTAGGTGATAGGATGTGGGAAATGCTATGTACAGGATGGTATGCGTTGGCGGTCAAAGTATGGGTGTCGGGGGTCGGTGGGTCAGCCACAGCGGTATTTCGAGGGGTCACCGCCCTGAGAGCCTTATAAACAAAGGGGAACTGGTAAGATGAGTGCTCTGCGTTTAAACGTTAACGTAAGAACGATGAGAACAATACGAACTCTACTACCATACTGAGAGGACATGACCACAGCCTTATATCTAGTGGGTCTTAGCCTTGGGCATTGATTCTAATAAGTGCAGTGATGACTCAAGGTCTCTCTTCAATGTATCCACGTTCACCTCTTCTACCTTAGTCTCTACCTTGTCAGTGAACATCCCTATGGCTCTACCTATCAACTCCAGTGACTTCAATCGATTACTTAATTGCGCCTGTTCATTGTCAGCGTGTTTAAACAGGTCAGCCATTACCTTGCGCCTTGTAGCCAGTGCGTCATCGATGATATTTTCTTTGACAGTCTCCCAAACACCCTCAAGGAATACACTGATTCTAGGGTCTTTCATCAACTTGTTAACCTCAGTCAATATCGTGGCATCGTTGTTGGTTCTACTGTTGTAGGACATTCTGTATGCATCCTTTGGTGCTTTGCCTTGTGCTACTAGACTACAGAATATCTTCATCTTAGGTGTCATACGCTTTACTACATCTTTGTGGACACCTTTTATCTTTCCACTTACTGTACGTTTACTCTTTGTCTTTTCTACCGCTGACCGCATCGCTCCGCTGTTATTGCCCTCGGCTGTAGTGCTAGTGTATTTACCAGTCTTAACAGTAGTGCGCTTGCTGTTCTCTTCGACTGCCTGTTTAACCTGTTTTAAATCCATTTTGATAACTCCCTGTATGTTTTGTAATTACCCTGTACCGATAACGTCACAGCCTCGCTGTTTAAACATGGTTTGTCAAGCACTGTTCTTACAACTGGGACAAACAACACCGCTGTAGGATTCGACTACTCTTCTATAACCCCTCTATATTGTTTCAATACTTAACCGCCTCGCTCCGCTGATTGCCCCCGAAAATCGGCAGTAAGTACCCATCTACGCCTCGCTGTTTAAACGCTGTCTCATCATATGAGCCTATGATTTTGACTTATCCACAGGTTATCCACAGCATAAAAGTTATCCACAGGTTATCCACATTGACCCTAAAAGTTATCCACATTTTGCAAAACCTGTATAAATATACATGCGGTTTAAACGCATTTTAAGACACCGCCAAGGCATTTTCTCGTGCTAGCATGCTAACCCCTTGGAGTGCTATCGTTCGTTCAACCTGAGCGTTTTTCACTGTTTTGGTGCAGAAAATCGGTTATAAAGAATCAACGTTTTAATACTTTTAGTTATATAAAAAATAGGTGCTGTTTTACGTACCTATACATATATATATGTCTTTTTTAACACCAGTTCTCTGTGCATAAATGCAACAAATTAGATTTATTTACAACAGGTGCTATTGTTTATTGTTTAAACGTGATATTGTTGAGTCTGTTGTGAGGCAGTAAAAAAAAGCAGTAAAACCCTCCACACAGGGTGCACGTAAAGTCTCTCCATCCACAGACTCTACGACTAGCAGAGTGAATGCCTGACCACAGGTACGTAAAAAGGTGGTAGTGCGACAGAATCGCACAGTGCTCGGACTGTAACCGATGCTTAATTAGTAAGGCAGAACCTTACTATAGACAAGTAATAGAGACACTGTGAACGGTGTCGGCTATCTAGTAACCATATAAGTAGTGGATATCTCAGTACCCTTAGCGATGAGGGTACGAGGATGTTTAACTAAATGGGAGGTTTTATGTATCAAGATATAAACGGTAATCAATTTGAATCGTATGCTGATGCTAGTAGGTATTACGGTGGTGAGGATGATGATGTTTTACGCTGTGAGACTGAGGCGCAAAACGAAGAGTACGCACAGTGCTTATCTACTCAGCACGGTTTTCATGCTGTTGAGTTGTATTTTTCTAGCGTTCAATTTCATTGTATTTATTAGTGAATATCTCAAAGCATCGCTTGCGGTGCTTGAGGATGTTTAACTAATAGGAGGTTGTATGAAAATTTACACTGCGCAAATTAATCAATTCGGTAACGTTATCGTCTGCGGTGATGACGTTCCACGTAATACCTACCGCATCATTTTCCAAGGCACTTATCAACAGTGCTTAACTGTTAAAGCAAACAAGGGGGCTGTATGAATCGAGAAGACTGGCTGTCACTGGGTGTCGCTGAGTTGCGCCCATTTTTCAAATCAATCGGGCATACATTGCCTGACAAGGTGCGTGTTACCTGTGGCTTTCCATCCAAGGGTGCTCGGTCACGTAACAAGGCAATCGGTGAGCACTGGGCATCTGAGGCAAGCGATGGTTCGTATCATGAAATTATGATTTCACCTGTAGTCAATGACCCATACGAAGTGTTTGGGATTCTAGTGCATGAGTTGATTCACTCTGTGACTGTAGGACAGGGTCACATGGGTGATTTTCCTCGCATCTGTAAAAAGTTATTCTTAGAGGGCAAGCCGACTGCTACGGTTATCGGTGACAATTTCCGCAAGAATTTCTCTGCGCTCATCGACAGTCTCGGTGACTATCCGCATGACAGACTCAACGTCAGTGCAAATAAAAAGACTCAAAGTACACGTATGCTCAAGGCAACATGTGGGGGCTGTGGTTACGTGATTCGTTTAACAAAAACACATGCTGACAAGGGTTTGCCAACATGTGTATGCGGTACAGACTTTCAACTTTAATCAAGGGGCTTAATCATGAATCTAACATTACTACCAATTACTAAACTCAACGGTGCACTTGCCTCAATGGTGGGCGGTGTACCCAGTGCCGACAAGGATAAGGTTATCCAACAGTTGGAGCACTTCATCAGCAAGGGTCTCATTACTTATGAGCAGATTGCATCTGCCAAGGGTATGAACGTCAGTACTTTCAACAGCAACGCTGTGGATTTAGTGGCGCTGAATCAGCGGTTGGACTCACTGGATAACCGTTTAAACGGTCTACAGGTAGCCGACTGGTCTGAGGCTCTGCGCAACGAAGTCGCTCAGGTGTTTTCTGAATTCAAGACTGACGTACCTGTCGAGCAGTTGACTGTGGTGGCTAATCAATTGCCACCAGTTCTCATCAAGAAGACAGTTCGTGAGTTGTTCGATGGGGTCTTATCCTACGAAGACCCCGACACTGGTCTAGTGATTGACTTTAGCGGTCTTGAGGTTGATTTTTGGGGCGATGCCAGTGCACCGATACTGATTGATGATTACGTATTCAACCCTCAGCATCTGCATCAAGCGCTCTTAGCGTTGACTGGAGCGCTCCCTGATAACGTTTGGCTGTACGGTGAGCGTGGTACAGGTAAGACCGAGTTCGTAACCCAGTTGTGCGCTCGCTTAGGACGTAAGTTGTTCCGTGTTAACTTCGATGAGGCAATGGAGCGGTCAGAGTTTATCGGTGGCAACATCCTCGTTAACGGCAATGTCGTGTGGCGAGACGGTGTCATCGCTCAGGCGATTCAGTACAGCGGTGCTGTAATTTTGCTCGATGAGTTGGGCTTTGCGAGAGCGCAGTCAATTGCTGTTTTACACAGCCTGACTGAGCCGAGTAAACACCGTGCTCTTGCAATACCTGAGACTGGTCAGCGCATACCTGTTGCTCCGCACGTTGTGTTTTTCTGTGCTGACAACAGCAACGGTCACGGCTCTGACGTTCATGAGGGTGTCCGTCCACAAAACAGCGCTTTCATTGACCGTTTTAGTTATAGTCTTGAGTTTAATTACTTGCCTCAAGCGCAAGAGGTTGCATTGGTTCACGCTCGCACTGGCTTAGACATCAACGCATGCGATGTCTTGATTAAGTTCGCCAATATCGCACGTGAGAAAGCACGGTCAGGCATCCTGACTCAGCCTCCATCACTGCGCCAGTTGTTTGCATGGGCAAAGGCAATCAAGCGAGGTGTACCGATTAGCCTTGCATTTAAGACAGCAATTGTCAGCAAGTATCCAGTTGATTGTGCGCCTGAGTTGGACGGTATTTACAGGGCAACGATTGACGTTCACAATCTCAAATCTTTTTTAGTAAAGGCATAATATGTTAGGACTTAACGCAAAACGAGGGGTAGTTAGTACCCTCGAACGTGTATTCGAGCACTCAGGTAATCACATCGGTGACCTGAGCGTAATGTGGACAGGTTCAACAGCGGGAATTAACTTCCGTAAATGCGGTGGCAAGGTCAACGTCAAGTTGATTTTCCCATCCATCGATGAGCGTAAAGAGGTTAGCAATAACCTGTTTCAAAACCTCATCGGGTATGCGGTGCACGAGTTGGGTCATGCATGGTTCACAGACAATGACCCTTGGGATGATGCACGTAACGAGCATGGCAAGTTCGTGAGCAATCTCATCAACGGTCTCGAAGACCCACGCATTGAATTAAAGGTGATTGAATCAGGGTATGCGCCTAACAGTCGTGCCCTGTTTGAACATCTTACCAACAGCGTGTTAGGTAAGAGCGGTGTAGTCGAGGCAAACGATTACAAAAACATCCCTTATCTGCTTGCCATAGAGGGTAGACGTTTAAACGGGTACGCTATCAACTTCCCTGATGTGATTGATTCGTTCGCATGCGGTGCTGATATTCGGTGGGCACTGACTGAGGCACAGAATGCTAAGTCTACCTACGACATCGCTGATATTGCGATTGAGTTGTTTAAGCGCATCAAGTCTACTCAGCCTCCAGTTCAACCCCCACCCCCACCCAGTGAGGACGGTGAAGACGAGGACGGTGAGGGTGACAGTGGTGAAGAGGATGCACCGCCTACCGATACTAGCCCTGACGCACCTAGCGAGCCTACTGGCGGTGACGGTGAAGAGGGTGAGGGTGATGGTGAAGAGGGTGAGGGCAACGGCAAGGGTGACGAGCCTAGCGACAAACCCAGTGACGGTGATGAGCCTAGCGAAGAGGACGGTAATCATGGCAGTGGTAAGGGTCTTGATGGCGGTCTTGAAGTTGAGCCAAACGGTTTCATCGAGGACGAATTGAAAGCCTCGCAGTGCGATGCTGACGTTGTACGTGAGCGCCCTGTAGTTCTTAAACCAACATACGCAACATTCAAA
>JAUKPQ010017355.1:0-12110 GCA_032273045.1 Chloridella minuta
GAGGATTGGAAACGAATCTATCAAACCTACCGCGAAGGCGACTTTCAAAGTTATGATTTTGAAACCCTGCGCAAAAGTTTTGTAGACTACATCCGTCAATACTACCCTGAAAGTTTCAATGACTACATTGAAAGTTCAGAATTTATTGCCATGCTAGACGTGATTGCATTCATGGGCCAAGCCATGAGTTTCCGCAATGATTTAAACACCAGAGAAAATTATCTAGGCACAGCCGAGCGTAGAGACAGTGTGGTCAAACTGGCTGAGTTGGTAAGTTATACCCCCAAACGAAATCAAGCCGCACAAGGATATCTCAAAGTATTCAGTGTGCAAACTACAGAAAATGTCACAGACTTCAACGGCGTTAATCTTGCCAACGTTACCATAAATTGGAACGACCCTACAAACTTCAATTGGGTAGAACAGTTTACTGCTATTCTCAATGCGGCCTTGGTTAATACACAACGAGTTGGTCGTCCAGGTGCTAAACAAACCATTGTTGGAGTTGATACGTCTGAATACAGTATTAATTTAATACCGGGTTTTTTACCAGTAGTTCCTTATACTGCCACGGTGAACGGTATTGCTATGCCATTTGAAGCAGTGAACTCAACCTCAGTGGGCCGAGACTATGTGTACGAACCTAGTCCTTTGCCTAACGGTATTTTTAATCTTTTGTTTCGCAATGACCAACTGGGTTTTGCCAGCGCCAACACAGGTTATTTCTTTTACTTCAAGCAAGGAGTGCTACAAAATCAAGACTTTAATCTTGGCGAACGTATTGCCAATCGCACAGTTAATATTAATATTGAAGGAGTCAACAACGAAGATCGTTGGTTGTTCCAGTTAGACAATGTAGGAAATGTGCAATTTGAATGGCAGTATGTGCAGAGTGTGTATGCGGCTGCCGCAGAACAATTAGCACCTGACCAAAGAAAACTGTTTTCTGTGATCAGTAGAACCAATGATCAAATCACACTCACATTCGGCGACGGTGTGTTTAGTACCATTCCAATAGGATTATTCCGTGCTTACGTTCGAGCATCAAACGGCCTGGCATACATTATCAATCCTGAAGAAATGCAAAGTGTGGTCATACCCATCAGTTATGTAAGCCGCACAGGACAACTAGAAACAATCACATTCACTTGCGGTATCACACAGCCTGTAAGCAATGCACAACCTCGTGAGACACTAGACGAAATCAAGCAACGTGCGCCTGCTAGATATTACACACAGAATCGCATGGTCAACGGAGAAGATTATGTTAATTTTCCTTTTACCCTTTACAATTCTATTATCAAAAGCAATGCACTGAATCGTGCGTCAATTGGTACGTCAAGATATCTTGAACTAGTAGATAACACTGGCAAGTATTCAAGTACCAATACTTTTGGCAGTGATGGTGCATTATGGGAAGAAAATCAATTGCCAACTTTTGATTTCACTTGGCTAACACGCAATGATATTGCCACAGTGATTGCTGACAATATCCAACCTTTGTTGGCCTCTACTGGGTTGACTCAATTCTATTATGCAAATTTTCCAAGGCCTGATCTTGTTGTACTGAATTTTACTTGGAATCAAAGTACTACACTGGCCAACGAAACCACAGGTTATTTTGTAAATGCATCAGGAAACCCTGCGGCCATCGGAACCTACAGCAGTACTGTTAGCAAATATATACAAATTGGATCTCTAGTGCAATTTGTTCCTCCTACCGGTTACTACTTTGACAGCAACAACAGACTCAAATTAGGAACACCTTCACAAGACAATGACAAGTTGATTATTTGGGCCAGCCCTATGGCAATTGTGACAGATGGAACCAATCAAGGGCAAGGCAACTTCAGCAACGGCACAGGGCCAGTTACACTCAACAACTTTGTGCCCACAGGTGCTATTCCTGTTGCAGTTATTCCGCTGTTTGTGACCAACTTGCCTAGTGCCACAGTTACTAGCATCACTGATCAAATTCTATTGTATCGCAACTTTGGCCTGGGTTACGACAACGAAACTGCTACCTGGTATGTAATTACCAGCACCAATTTAGCAGTAGACGCACCGTTCAGTTTGGCCAATGCACAAAACACATCAGGAACCAATCAAGACGCCAGTTGGCTGATTGAGTTTGTGACCAATGGAACTACATATACAGTGACCAGCCGTGCGTTGTTTTATTTGTTTGGCTCAGTGCTACAAACTAGATTCTTCTTTGAAACTGATCAACGCATCTATGACAGCCGCACAGGCACAGTGATTGCTGACTTTGTAAACGTACTGAAAACTAATTCTAGACCTGATGTGAATATTCCTTTGCCTGGCGATATAAAAATGGCCATTGTTGGCCAACCAGTGGAGAGCGATGGTTATGTTGATGACTATCAGGTGTTTGTGAGTTACCAAGATTCAGACAATGACGGAGTACCTGATGATCCAGATTTCTTTGATGAAATTGTAGCCCCTAGCGTGAACCCTAGTACCAAGTGGGTTTTCTTTGAAAAGACTGTGGACTTTGACAATCTCCAACGCTACCTTCTAGTCGAACCTGGGCGAGTAAATTCTGAATATGCTACCAAAGATGAGATCGAAGCGGTATTATTGCAGTTCGTACCTGGACAAATATTTTATGCAGAAAATCAAACCATAACAGTTGGTCCATTAGCAGGCCAAACAGGTGCCTTCTATGAACTAGTAATAAGTGGAACAGGTGTGCGTAGTCTGGTTGAAGTGTCTGGCGATTGGTTGGCCAGAGTTGGACGACAGAGCCTATATTATCAATACAGACACAATGCCGCATTGACCAGTAGAATTGACCCAGGCACCACCAACATCATTGATGTGTATGTGGTCAATCAAGCCTACTATACTGCTTATCAAAATTGGTTGAGAGATACCACAAACACAGTGCCCAAGCCTGCAGTTCCTACTATAGATGAACTTAGCACAGCATATCAAGGACTCAATGACTACAAGATGATCAGTGACAACGTGGTTGTAAACAGCGTGGTATTCAAGCCATTATTTGGACCCAAAGCAGCCAAAGAGTTGCAGGCCACTATCAAGGTCATTCGTGCCGCAGATAGTACTGCCAGCGAAAGCGAAATAAGAAATCTAGTGGTTGCAAATTTAAACGATTATTTTAGCATTGACAAATGGGAATTTGGACAGACATTCTACTTCTCAGAATTGGCAGCCTATATCCACTCTAATATGGGCGGTGTGGTAAGTTCAGTTGTGTTGGTGCCTTTAGACCCATTAAAAAGTTTTGGTGATTTGTATGAAATACGCAGTGCCCCTAGTGAAATATTTGTCAACGGCGCCGGAGTCACCAGCGTGGAAGTAATTACTGCATTGACCAGTACCAATATTAGAACTGCACCCGGCAGTGGAGTAATTTAATGGCCATACGTACTGTTGATTTTTTACCTGATATATTTCAGACCACTCCCAACAAACAATTTTTAAATGCCACACTAGACCAATTGGTACAGGAACCCGCATTCAAAAAAACACAAGGTTACATAGGACGCAGAGTTGGTCCTGGGGTTAACCCCAATGACTATTATGTGTTAGAGCCCGATGCTACTAGAGCCAACTATCAGTTGGAACCTGGTGTTATCAGTCTCAAACCTGATACCGAGGAGATACAAGATGCTATCACATACCCTGGTATCACAGACGCCTTGGCTGTTCAAGGTGCTAACACAACCAAGAGTGATAGACTGTATACCAGTGAATACTACACTTGGGATCCGTTTGTTAGTTTTGACAAATTTGTAAACTACAGTCAGTACTACTGGTTACCTGCAGGTCCTGATGCTGTGGATGTTTATGCCACAGCAATACCTTTAACTGACAATTTCACAGTCACACGAAGTACCAATGCCTATGAATTCAGTGGTGTAACTGGGGACAACCCTATAATCACATTGGTGCGTGGTGGCAACTACACCTTTGAACTAAGCCAAACAGGCAATAACTTCTGGATACAAGCAGAACCGGGTGTGAATGGCCGCTTGCCTTATGCTCCTAATATCAGCAGTAGAAATGTGCTAGGAGTAATCAACAACGGCGAAGATCTAGGAACAGTGAGTTTTTATGTGCCATTCAAGAACGCACAACAATTCTACTATGATCTAACCAGCATTGGTAATGTAGACCTGTTGACCGATTTACAGTTCGATCAAATCAACAATGTGTATTTGTCAGAATTTTTAGCCACATATGGCGGCATTGATGGCATAACCGATCTCAATAATCGCACGGTGGTGTTTACTAATCGAATTGCAGACCCCCAAGACGGCGGTTGGTTGATTACTTCTCAATTTGATCCATTGGTACCCGGTAACAATGGGCAACCAGGCAGTTTTGATAGTATTGAATACGATCTCACTGTGCCAATTGTGGATCCCGATACTCGTTATAGTGTATGGGTAATCACTTATCAGTACGATACCGATGGCAATGCAATTTTAAAACTCAGCGTACAGAGACCTTGCCCTAATCTCAACAAGTTTACTGTGCTATTTGGAACACAATGGGCCAGTACACAGTGGTATCGCGATGCTGAAGGTTACTTTGAAGAAATACCACTGTTGACCGCAGTGAAAGATCTGTTATGGTACCAAGATGGAACCAACCCAGATATCTTTGGACAGATCAGACTGGTCGAAGAAGCAGACAGTTCAACTATCAATGTAGTTACAGATATCTTGGGCAAGACAACTTACACCAGTCCTAATGGGGTGGTGTTTACCAACAACCTCAAAGTGCAGTTTCTTGCACCGGTGGTACCAACCAGTTATGCCAATCAAGAATACTATGTGGCTGGAGTAGGTACGGCTATACAACTGTTGCCAGTGACCAATTATGTCACTCCAGAAACATATACGCAAAGTGCCACAGTACCATTTGATTCAACACCGTTTGATGTGGGCAACTTTGATTCCAGCCTAAATCAACCACTAATACCTGACTACCTGACCATGGCGCTGGACTCACCAGACCTTAATGCCTGGAGCCGTAGTAATCGTTGGTTCCATATTGATGTAATCAATGCGTCAGCCACATACAACAACACCACGCCAGTTTTGGACAATGCATTCAGAGCACGTCGTCCTATTCTAGAGTTCCGCGGCGGCACCAGACTGTATGAAATGGGCACACAAGGCAAACAGCCCGTGGACATCATTGACTTTGTGACCACTGATGCCTTTAGTACCATTAACGGAACTGTGGGCTACGGAGTAGATGGATACACCTTCATTGCTGGAACCAGAGTTATTTTTGCTCGAGACACAGATCCAGATGTGAGAGATAAAATTTATGTGGTTGAGTTTGTGACACTCAGCGACGATGGTAGTTCATTCTCAGAACCTGTTATCAATCTAGTGCCAGCATCAGATGCTGATGTATTTGTTGACCAAACAGTGGTCTGTCTCAGCGGCAACACACTACAAGGCATAAGTTTTTACTATGACGGAATACAATGGATTCGAGCACAACAAAAGACCAGTACAAATCAAGCACCGTTATTTGATGTTTATGACAGTAACGGATATAGTCTCAGCAACCAAGTGGTGTACCCGAGTAGCACATTTGCAGGATCCAAGTTGTTTAGTTATGCACTTGGCCCTGGCCTAGATGACACTGTGTTGGGATTCCCATTAAAGTATCTCAGCATTAATAATATTGGCGACATTGTATTTGATAACAATCTTTACGCAGACACTTTTCTCTACGTCAAAGACAATGTGAGTTATACAAAAAATATCAGCATAGGCTTTGTGAGACAATATGCTAATCGCACAATATATCAAAGAGAAATTGGATGGCAAACAGCCGCAGTCAAGAGCAAGATCTATCAACAGTTTAGTTTTGTGTATGCAGAGAACACTCCATTGTTGTTGGATGTGGCAGCATTGCCAGTGGATACTGTGCCTTCGGTTAAAGTTTACGTAGATAGTACTTTCCAAGATCCAGGCACATATACCTATGTCACAACTAGCAATACCACAACCATAACATTCCCTAGCACCACAGTTATTGTGCCTGGACAGATAATTGAAGTTTTGATTCTAAGTGATCAGGCCAGTGCTGTGGCATTTTATCAGGTTCCAATTAACCTTGAAAACAATCCGCTCAATGAGAACGCAGGCAATCTCACACTAGGAACCATCAGAACTCATTATGACACCATTGGTCAAAATCTTGTTGGACTCACGGGCAAGATCAATGGAGCCAACAACAGTCGAGACCTTGGTAATATTATACCGTTTGGATTGAACATACTGCAACAAAGTTCTCCAATGACCTTGGCAGGTTATTTCTTGCGCAGTGCCGATTACAATATTTTTGCCAGCCTTGAATACAACTCAAGAGAGTACGAAAAATACAAAGCACAGTTGTTGGATACAGCAATTAGCAATGACTATGTGAATATGACTGTGCCCGAAATACTAACCGCAGTCATAACTGATCTGATTGCTGGACGCACAAGTTCAAATTCTTTCTACTGGAGTGACATGTTGCCTGGTGGCAATGTCTACACAGAATCAACCACTGTGGTTGGACCAATCACTGGCAACACATTTGACACCACACAGGTTTACAATTACACCTCGGCCAATTATCTAGGACTGTTAGTTTACGTAAACGACGTTCTTCTCACCAGAGATATTGAATATGTGGTTTCAACTGATTCCTCAACTTTGACAATCACAATTCCATTGGCAGTAGGCGACACTGTGGTCATACAAGAATACGCAGACACTTACGGCACATTTGTTCCAAACACTCCTACCAAACTAGGTCTGTATCCTGCGTATATTCCTGAGATATATCTAGACACAACTTATGTCACACCCAGACGAGTGATTCGTGGCCACGATGGTTCAATCACTGTGGCATTTGATGATTTTAGAGATCAGTTGTTGTTGGAATTTGAAACTAGAATCTACAATAACTTGAAATTAGATGGCAATCCAGTGCCACTCACGGCCACAGAAGTTGTACCAGGACAATTCCGTACAACAGATTACACACTGGGAGAAATCACTGATATAGAAAGTCAAGACTTCTTGACCTGGGTTGGCTGGAACAAATTAGATTACAAATCTCAAGATTATTTGGCCAACAATGCGTTTACCTGGAATTACAGCACAGCCGGTAACAAACTAAACAACAATGAACCATTAGCGGTGGGCGCCTGGCGCGGCATTTACAATTATTTCTATGACACCATAAGCCCCAACACCAGACCTTGGGAGATGTTGGGTTTCAGTGTAATGCCCGCATGGTGGGAGGACGAATATGGCCCGGCTCCTTATACCTCAGGTAACTTGGTGCTGTGGGACGACTTGGCTGCAGGCCTTGTAAGAGACCCAGTTGCACCATATGTGTTACCGCAATATGCAAGACCTGAACTTGCACAAGTAATCCCTGCAGGTAGTGAAGGTGCATTGTTAGCACCAATTGAAACAGTGGTTGGCAACTTTAACAGTAACAATTTCCAAAGAAATTGGGCAGTAGGCGATGATGCTCCTGTGGAAAATGCCTGGAGAACCAGTAGCGCCTATCCTTTTGCTATAATGCGAATGTTGGCACTCACACGCCCTGCAGAGTTCTTTAGTTTGTTTGCTGATCGTGATCTTTATAGATATGATGCAGAACTTGGTCAATACCTTTACAACGGTCGTTATAGACTAGATGCCAATGGTGTTGAGATTTATGGCAATGGAGTCAGCAAGGCCAGTTACATTGACTGGATTGTGGATTACAACCGCGTAAGCGGAATCAATTCAACTGACGCACTCACAGCAGATCTTAAAAATCTTGATGTTCGACTGTGCTATAGAATGGCAGCCTTTACAGGAAAAAATCTCCTGGAGATTTACACTGAAAAATCCAGCCCTAACAGTCTTAATTCAAGTCTGTTGTTGCCCGACGAAAGTTACAATCTACTGTTCTACAAGAATGTACCGTTTGACCAACTGACCTATAGTAGTATTATTGTACAATCAACTGCAAATGGTTGGGCAGTATATGGTTACAGCACCACACAGCCTTATTTCAATATATTGGTCAGCCAAGTCAATGGGGTGTTGGGCACAATCAGTGCTGGTGGATTTGAAGTTCGAGTGCCTGTGACCTACAGCAATCAGGTGGTGCAGGTTCCTTATGGATACACCTTTACTAACAGAACTTTGGTAGCAGACTTCTTGTTGAGTTACGGAGCATTGTTACAACAACAAGGTCTGATATTTGACCAAATGGAAAATGGTTATCAACTGGACTGGAATCAGATGGTTAGTGAATTCTTGTACTGGAGTGGTCAAGGTTGGGCCGAAGGAAGTATTATTAATCTGAATCCTGGTGCGACACAAGTTATTGTAGAACGTCCTGGGGCCATAGTTGATAGTATTGCGTTACAAACCACAGAGAACATGGTATTGAACGCCGACCGTACTCCGTTTGCCACAAGAGATCTTGTGGTTGAAAGACTAGATAACACATTTACTCTCAAGAGTCTAACGGCAGACACCATCAACTATTTTCATATAAAATTCACATCATATGAAAATATGATTGTGTTGGACAACGAAAGTATTTTTGCTGATTTGATCTACTACCCTGCCACAGGAGCCAGACAAAGTAGAATTAGAATGATAGGATCAACTACAGAGGAGTGGAATGGTCAACTGAATGCTCCAGGTTTTATCTTGAATCAAGACAACGTAAAAGAGTGGCAACCCTTACGTAAGTATGCTCGTGGTGAAATTGTTCTGTACAAAAATTTCTACTACAGTGCAGTTGACATTGTGCAACCCAAACCAAAATTTGATTTCAATGACTGGACCCGTAGTGACTATACCAAGATACAGCAGGGACTGTTACCCAATCTTCCTAACAAGAGTGATCAATTGGCCAACACATACAATGTGTACAATGCCAATCTTGAACTAAATCAAGACTTATTTGCTTATAACTTGATTGGATTCAAGCCTAGAGAGTATATGGTGGCTCTCAACTTAGACAGTACCAGCCAGGTAAATCTGTATCGTCAGTTTCTTGGCACCAAAGGCACCACACGTGCCGCTGAAATTTTTACCTTTGCTGATCTTGGCCGCGGTGTCAACGAATATCAAATCTACGAAAACTGGGCAGTACAACGTGGTGTGTATGGTGCAAACGCCAACAGAAGTTTTTACGAGATGCGATTAAACGAAGCATTGTTAACTTCTAATCCTAGCCTTGTTCAAGTAGTCATTCCTGGCCAATCAAGTCTGGCTGAACAAACAGTGTTACTAAGTGATCTATGGAATCAAAGTTACAAAATAACTAGTCCTGACATTTTGACCACTACCCTGACTAAAATAACAGACACAGCCTTGCCATCAGCAGGCTACGTCAATATCGACGACGTTGATATCACAGTGTTTAACATTGATAATACTGCTTCATTGGCAGGAAACTTGAACAATGTTAATGTGGGCTCCATAGTATGGGTAGCCAAAATCAATGATTATGATTGGGGCATCTACAGAACAGCCCAGGTGTCAGGGATTATCACACAGGTTGACACAAATCTCAATGGCACTGCGGTGGTCACTTTTAATCAGGCACACGGATTAGTAGCAGATAACATTTTGTTGATCAAGTATTTTGGATCTGGTATCGATGGTGTATATCGAGTTTTAAATGTGCCAACTATTTTTCAAGTCACTGTTGCTTTCAATTTTTTACAAACTGATCAAATTGTGGCCACAGGAACAGGAACTGCGTTTACTCTACAAACTCAACGAATTGCACAAGGTAGTGACATTATCACCCTGCCATATGTTAATGATTTGATTCCAGGCAGTCGCGCCTGGATCGATGACAACGGTGCAGGGTTATGGCAAGTTGTTGAAAAACAAGAAGTATTCCAAACCAGTGGACAACTTCAAGTGACCACTCCTGCGGCCAATAGTCAATTTGGTGCAAGTGTTGCACAGGCCCACGACAATGCGTTTGCATTTATAGGAGCACCTGGCTATGGCGACACTCAATCAGGAGCAATTTACACTTATGTAAGAACTTCAGGAAATCCATTTACTGAGAACAGTATAATAGAGTGTAACAATCCCGGAGCATATGGATTTGGTTCGGCAGTGTCAATTGGCTATCAGACTTGGGGAGCAGTGGGCGCACCTACTAGCATTGGATCAGATTCCAGTGCAAATTCTGGATATGCGGGCGTCATTTATAGATTCCCAAACAGCCCTACTTTCTTGTTGTCAACATTGTTAACAGTGCCAGACGACACGTACATAGATTCAGGCAGTGAATTTGGTACCAGTGTTGTGGTCAGTCCAGATGAACGTTGGATGTACATTGGCGCTCCGGGTATCAATCAAGTGTATGCATATGGACTGGTAGAGATACAAGATCAACTGGTTGAGTATGTGACCGATGGTGTACAAAGCACTTATCAATACAGCAACAATGTTATAATTGACTCTGGCGAGTACGAACAATTGTTTGTGGTGCTTAACGATCAACTGTTAACTTACGCCACTGACTATACAGTAACTGACACCACCGTTGTTTTAACTTCAACACCTGTGCAAGATCTTGTGTTGCGTATCGGTCGCAGAGTTGCCAAAACTTTTACAGGCAACGGTGTCACACAAACTTTTTCATTGAATGAATATTTGTACAGTGCTACCAACATCTATAGTTTTAAAGTAGAAGTAAATGGCATAGTTCAACGACCCAACATAGATTATACATTTAACAATGGCACTAGAGATATAACATTTGATTCTGCACACATACCAACTGGTACAATTAATGTCAGCACACAAAGTTACTACACCTATGTTGAAACACTAAGTCCTTCCGGACTTGTTAGTGGCGAAAGATTTGGTCAATCAATCAGTTGTTCTACAGATGGTAGACAAATCATGATCGGTTGTCCAAACGACACATACGATTCAGTAAGTGATGCAGGATCGGTCTACATATACGATCGATCTGTACAAAGATTTATTGTTACAGATGCTACTCAAACAGTGTATCAAGTGGATGCGTCATTGGTATCGCCAACGTCGGTTGTATTGAACAATCAGTTCTTGACAAACAGTGCTGGTAATGTATCGGGTGATTACACTGTGACTGATACTAATGAAATTACCTTGACTACTCCTGCGGCAGTGGGAGATATATTGGAAATTGATGTCAACACCTTTAGTCTTCTTCAAGTGATTGGATCCAATGCGCCAATACAAGGTGCAAATTTTGGCCAAGCAGTGGATCTTTGTATCAACAACTGTAGCCTGTATACTGGTGCACCTCAAGATAGCAGTGTTTTGCCCGAAGCAGGATCAGTAGAACGTCAAGTAAATCAAAGCAGAGTGTATGGCCTAACAACATCAACTGTAAACGCCAGACTGAATCCAGGAAATACCATTAGAATAAACAACATGGAAGTGGCATTGAGCACACCAACTGCCTGGAACAGTGCTATAACTTATGCCATTGGTACCATTGTTGAATACAATCAAGGTCTTTGGATTGCAATCAAAGCAGTACCAACAGGGACAGCATTGAGTGATACCACTTACTGGCAGCCCAGCAGTTGGGGCGCAGTATTGGCACAAGACATCAACAACAGCACAGTTCCTAACGTGATTGCCTATGCTGGTGCTGTTCCAGGAACAGCAACATTTGGATTGCTTACTATCAGTGTCAAGAACACAGATGCCGCAATACCTGGCAATAAGTTATCAGTGCTTCCTGGATTGATTGGCAATATTTTTGAAAGTTTAGTATTTGAAACATTTGTTTATACGCAGACTATTAACAGTCCATATCCAGTGGCTTACGCTGGATTTGGTAGTGCTGTAAACATTGATACCAGTGCGCTTACCCTAACTGTAGGCGCACCGCGTGGCAACTTGTATCGCCCCACAACCTTTGATGCTGGACTCACATATTTTGATAGCAAAACCACAATATTCAATGGCCCATTGATTCAAAGTGGTGCAGTATACACATACGATTAGTTTGCCAGCGCAGAAAGTTCAGTCACCAACCCTGGCAAGTTTGCATTTGGTAAACAGGTG
>JAUKPQ010017366.1:0-12110 GCA_032273045.1 Chloridella minuta
CGCCGTGGCGGGATCGGCGGTCTCGCGGATCGTCTCCACGGTACGGATGATCGTCTCCGTGCGGCTCTGCGCGGGCGCGAGCTTTTCGCGGACGACCATCTGCGCGCGCCGGACCTCCGTGACCGCCGGGGTGGTCGGCGCGGGCGGCAGCGTGGCCCGCGGTGCCCGCGCCGCGCAGCCGGTGAGATACAGCGCCGCCGCGAGCGCAAAGGCGGCGATGAGAATCGCCGTCGCGCCCTTGACCGCCGCGCCGCTTCGGGCGAGGCTGTTTGGTGATGGTGCGTCTGGCATGACGCGACCTTTTCATCACCGCGGCCCCACCCGCAAACCGCCCATCCGCCCCGTCCGCTCCATTCCCGGAAATCGTCTTTTCCCGCCCGTTTCCCCGCTCCGCGACGGCTCTTGCGCGGCTTTCGGCAGCCGAGCGGACATCATGTCCGGTCGGTGCGGACTCCGTGCGCGGCTCAGCGCGGCGCGCCGTATTTCTTCGCGATCTCCGCCGCCACGGCGCGCGGGTCCGGCGTGCGCGGCGGGGCCTTGACGTAGGGCGGCGGTGGCAGTGCGGCCGTGGGCTGCAGACCGGGCGGCGGCTCGCGGTTGATCGGGCGCGCGAGGATGTCCCATTTCGGCAGCGCGTCGAAAGCATCCTGCGCCGGCTGCCGCAGCCGGGCCTGCTCCGCATCCTCGCGCCGACGCTCGGCCTGGGCATTCGCGGCGGCCGTGGCCGCGAGCGCCGCGCTCCGCTCCTGCTCCTGTTTGGCGATCTCAGCCAAAGCCGCATTCGCTATGCTGTAGCAAACGAGGCCGGTAACCGCCGTCAAAACAAGGTGCGCGAAGAAAAGGGCGCTGAGGCTTAGCGGGCGGGCGCGGGCAGAGTCCTCTTCGTCGTCTTCCATGCAGGCCCAGACAAGGGCAACCACCCACCCGATCAGCGTCCATCCGAGGAAAAAATTCAGCGCCAGAATCGCCCGGCAGTTTCGTTTGTTTCGCCCAATGATCGTCGGCAGGTAGGTGACGAAGAAGCCCACGCAGGCGACAGCCATCCAGACCGGCAAAGACCAGTTGGGGAGCATAAGCGCTTCTTTCACGGTTTGAGCTTTTTGGGCTTGGAGGCGGACTTGGTCTCCGAATAGCGGACTCGCTTCGGCGCTGGCGTGCGAATCGTGGACGGCTCGGGCGTCTCGTTGAGAGACTGACTTTGGAATTGGCCCGCGGCGCTTTGGCGGACCCATGCCTGCTCGGACGGAGAAAGGTAGTTCATCAGCGCCCGCCGGATGATGTCCGATTTGTTGGTCATCTCCCTCTTCGCCTTGTTTTCCACGAGGCTCAGCAGATCACGCGGCAGCGTGAAGCAGGTCGCAACGGTGTTGGGCGCAGGCTGATTTGGCACGGCTCCAAGGTATCTTATCCGATATTTTCGCAAACCGAAAATTCTCGTTGACGGGTATAATAGTCCATATTATACCTGTCCCATGCCGAAGAAGAAAACCGCGAACGCCAACGCTCCAGTGAGCGTGCTCCTTCCTGCGCGACTGCAGGAGCTGCTCTGCGAGCGCGCAAAGCGCGAGGACCTGACCTTTTCTCAACTCGTGCGCCGCGCGATTCGCAGGGATCTCGGCGTAAAGGAATCAGCCGGAGGGTCCGCGAAGTGAACCGCACCCACCCCAAACGCTTCGTTCCTTTTTCGGAACTCAACTGGCGGCGGCAGCAAATCGCGCTCGGCCTGATCGCCGCGCAGGTCGGTGATTGCATTGCTGTGGAGCTACACGGAAACGGGCAGGTCAAGGCCATTAAGTCACTGCCGCGAATCGCCGCGGACGACTCGGTTGAAGACTCTGCCTTTATTGGCTTTTGGCTGAACGCGGAACTTGCGGCGCTAATGGATCGGGCAGTGGCGGCGTCGGAGTCCGACCGAAGTAAATTCGTGCGCAGTGCCCTGCGCGAAAAACTGGAGCGCACTGCGCTATGATTTTCGGAGACCTGCGAACTGCGGCGCTGCTGTGGGACGGGTTCGCCCGCCGCGACGGACGGAAAGGAGCCGCATGAGCCCCGTCGAGATTACGATTCGTCTGGCTCCATGTGCCGCTCGGAAATCTGCCGGGCGAGAAAGCACCTTCCGTGGCGCTCCCACCACGCCGTCAGCAGCCAGCGCAGAATTTCCCGCTCCGTCTGCCCCGGCGGCGGCGCCAGATACGGCGTCTGCCGGGGCGCGTCGAGCAGCAGATAGACAAACGTCGCCGACGCATTCAGGCGTAGGCGCAGACAGTGCCGAGCACCGTCCGAAAGCTCCGGCCAGACGCCATCAATGGTCCATGCGCCTATGGCCGCTGCGAGTTCGGCTGAGTGTGGAATTTCGCCGTGGGCAAAGTCCTGTTCAATGGCTTCAGCGGTTGCTGTGCTGTTCGCAAACTCATGCCAGGAATCTGCTGGAGGCCGCAGAGTCCGAACCAGTTCTTCGGAGGCAACTGTCCAAATGGCTCGCCAAGTCATCGGACGAAGGTGCCGCCAAACCCGAGGGAGGCCAAGGATGAAGCGTCCCACCGATCCTCGCCAGGCAGAGCTGCCGCTTTCCAGCATTCGGCCGCATGTGCTCTTTCCCGGCCGGACCACGCTCTACATCCACGAAGTGGCGCGCGCGCTGAGCTGTGACGAGCGGCACGTGGTGGCGCTGATCGAGGAGTACGAGGACACCGGCGGCCAGTCCGGGCTGAAGGGCTTTTCCATCGCCAGCGGCCTGCGGAGCGCGGGCGTGGCGCGCGGCAACAAAACCCCGCGGAACTGCTGGCGCGTGGCCGTGAGCGACTTCGACGCCTTTCTCCAAACCAAAGCCAAACCCCAAATCCCATGACCCAACCTCTTTCATCACCAATTTCACACGGCGCGGGAGTGGCGTGCGGGGAGATCCCGCAACAAGGTAACTGTGACCTACATGCATCACCCGCCCGTGTGACTCTTTCCGCCGAGGCCCTGGAACTGGCCCGGCAGATCAGCCTGCGCCGGGGCTATCTCGCGGCTCGGTATCCGGGCACCAAGGGCCTTTCGATTTCGAGCTGGCACCGGCAGCGCAATGGGGTGCTCAAGGAGCTTTCCGCGCTGGAAAAGCAGGCCATCGCCGCGCACGGCAGCGTCTCTGGTCTGCTCGTCGCCGCCGGCCTGCCGGTGCGCGGGGAGCCGGTGCAGTGCCTGAAAGACCTCGCCCACGGCGATGCCATCGAAACCATCCACTGCCCCTGCCCGAACTGCGTTGCGGAGGTCGCCGCCCGATGAACGCGCCCGGACCCAACCGCGGCGTGCGCCGCCCGAACGGCACCGGCAGCCGCAACTCCCAGTCGGTGCTCAACGAGGAAAGCGTGCGCCGCCTGCGGGCCGCGCGCCGCACTGGGGCCAGCGTCCGCGCGCTCGCGGCGACGTGGGGCTTGAGCAGCAGCACCGTGAGCCGCGCGCTCACCGGCAAGACCTGGAGGCACGTATGAGCCAGCCCGCTCCAGCCAGCGGCGACCGCCGTCTTTTCCTCCCCACGCGCCGCCCGACCTCGCGGGTCATCGCGGTAACCGTGAACCCGCTTAACGTGGGGCTGCGCGTCTTTGCCCACGAGCTGGACGGCCGCTCCTACGTGATGGCCATCTCGCACGAGCAGCTCGCGCAGATCGCCCAGCTCGCCGCGGAGGCGCGGCGCGGGGCGTTCGCGCCGGAGTTCATCACCGGGGCCGATGACCGCGCCCTCGCCGCCCTCGGTCTCGCCGCCAGCGAAGCCCCCGCCCTCCCCGTATGATCCAGCCCACCGTCGCCACCATCTTCCCCCTCGATCTGCCCACCGGCGTGCGCTTCGACGGCGTGCTGCCGGGGCACCCGGAAAAGCTCTGCTTCACCCTCGTCCAGACGGACGCCCAGGGCGGGCGGGTCGAGGATTTCACGCTCGATCTCGCCGCGCTCACCACTAATGCGCTGCGCCGCTTTGCCGCCGCCCGCGCGCTCCCATCCACCCCTCAACCTTAGCCCATCAACCCATCATGATTCACACGATCACCAACTACCGCCCCGGCATCTACGCCGAGATTTTCCGGCGCAACCGCGAGCGCGAGGAACGCTCCGCGCGCTGGCTGGCCCGCATCGATCTCGCCGCCGATCTCCTCCTCGGCTCCCTCGCCTTTTCCTGGCTGACCTTCGTCGGCTGGTTCCTCGCCTCCCTCCTTTTCCCATGATCGCCGCCTTCACCGATCAGGACTGGCTCTGCGCCGCCGCCGTCGTGGGCGTGGCGGTGCTTTTCTGGGGCTTCATCTACCGCACTCCACGCCCATGAAAACCGACGAAGAAACTACGACCTGCCCGAAGTGCGGCCTCGTCTGCCAAGGCCCCCGCATCCGCCCGCACAACTGCGCCGCGCGGCAGGCGCATCCCGAGCGCTATCTTTCACCCAATTTGCCGCGCCCGGCGGCTCCAAGCGGCCCCGATTCCACGGGGAGAAAAGGAGGCCCGGCTGAAAGGCAGGCTCCCGCACCGGGCACTCTTTCAACGCGACCGCTCACGCTCGATGGGCTCTCCGCCATGCCGCTCACGCTGGCCGGCGAAAGCGAGGACGCCACGCTAGGGCGGCAGCTCACCGAGCAGTGGGAACGCGTGAAGGCGAGCCGCAAAGAGGATCTAATCTTCGGCGCGATGATGGTGCGGCTGCGGAATCGGCTGCGCGATTCCGCACGCGGAACCGCAAAAAAGGGTAATGCCGAGCGCGAAGGAACCGGCTTGAAAGCATGGCTGGAACAGCACGCCGCGACCGTCAGCCAGTCCATCGCCTACCGGCTGATGGACATCGCCGAAGGCATCGCCACGGATTTCCATCTCAAGCGCATCGACCTCGAAACGCTGCTCTCCGCGCAGGTCGATGGGCTGGACGAAAAGCTCGCGAAGAAACGCGCGCAGATCGAGGAAGTGATCGAGGGGAAAAGTCAACGACAACTTTTGCTGGAGTTTGGCAAAGGCCCGGACCGCCGCGCCGACAACCCCGGCGGCTTTCAGCCCAGCCTGAAGGAGCTGCGGTGGTGGCTCGCGGCCACGTATCCCGAGCACGCCGACCTCGCGACCTGGCTGGAGGCGCAGTTCTTCGATCTTCCCGAGGACGTGCAGGCGCGGTTCAAAGCGGAGGGCAAACGGTATTCCGAGCGCCTTTCCGTCGCCGACAAGGCCGAACTCGAAGAACAGGACAAGGCGCGCGAGTTCAACGCCACCGCGGCGCAAGCTCTGCACGAGAGCATGGACAGCCTGCTCTGGCACCGTGCCACCGACCCGCAACTCGCGGAGATCGAGACGGCGCTCGCCGATTTCCTGTCCGAAGTCCGCAAACACCAACGCCACCGCGCCGAGCACCGCCCGTCCGCGTCTCGCGCCCGCTAACCATGCAACTCCTCTCCATCGCCTCCGCTGCCCTGACCGTTTCGCGCCACGCGCTGCGTTTTACCGACGCCGCCGATCGCGAGGCTTTCCGCGCCTTGCCTCACGATGAACAGGCGCGCATTCGCGCACTGCACGACGCGATGGTGAGCATCGATGGGGCCAAGACCGTGCGCGAAGGCTGCAGGGCCTGTGCGCGGCCGAGGGCGGGATGGTCCGTGGTGCGACTGAACACGCTGCATTCCGAGTGGCGCACGGCGGATCGGCACTGGCGCGCGCTGCTCGACACGCGGCGTTTTCCCAAAGCTCGCGAGGCCGGCGTCCCCGAGGCCATGCAGGCGCACATCTACGCCGCGTTTTGCAGCAACCAGCGGAGCAACGGCAACGCTGCCGCCTGGCGGCAGATCATCCGCCAGTGGAAGCAATGGCTGCGCACCGGCGACCCGCGCCACGCCCTGCCCGGCTACCCGGAGTGCCCGCTGCCGAGCCTCCGCAACAAAGAGCACCCGGATGGCCTGAGCTACAAGAACGCGCTGCGCTACGGCCCGCCGCCCGCCGAGCTGGCCATCGCGCGCATCGGCGTCCACGCGGGTATGAGCATCCTGCCGCACATCCCCGGCGACCGCACCGGCGCGCGCTGGCTGGAGTGGGTCTCCGGCGATGACGTCTGGCTGGATCGCAAGTGCTTCGTGCCCGGATACGGCGGGTGCCGCGTGGTGCAGTTCGGGCTGATGGATTACGCCGCGAGCTACTACCTGCCGACCTTCATCCAGCGGCCCATCCTGCCGCGCACCGATGGCACCGATGAGCAACTCAAGCGGCGCGACTTTCTTTTTGCCGTGGCGCTGATGATCGAGACCTACGGGTATCCGCTGGACTGGAAGATGCACCTCATTCTGGAGCGCGGCACCGCCACGCTGAGCAAGGCGGAGGCGCGCTGGCTCTACGAAGTCACCGAGGGGCAGATCATCGCGTGCTACTCCGGGATGGAAGGCGAGACCGTGGCATGGTGGGACGAGCGCAGGACGGGCAACAGCCGGGCGAAAGGCTGGCAGGAAAGCTTTCACCACCTTTTCCACAACGAGCAGGGGCATCTGCCGGGGCAGGTCGGGAAGGACCGCCAGCACAGCCCGGCCGCCCTGCATGGCAGCGACCGCTATGCCGCCGCGCTGGCCAATGCCGGCGCGCTGATGTCGCCCGCGCAGCGTGCGCTGCTCCGCGTGCCCTACCCGCACGCGGCGGAGTGCTACGCGCAGACGCTCGACGTGGTGCATCAGATCAACGCCCGGCCGGATCATTCGTGCCAGGGTTTCGAGACGATCTTTGACTGGACTCCGCGCGGTGAGCGGGTGCTGCCGCGCCCGCTGGCCGATCTGCCCGCGTGGCTGGAAGCGAACCCGCGCGTGGACCCGGCGGAGATCGAGGACCACATCGAATGGCACCCACGGATGGAATCGCCCCGCGAGCGCGCCGAGCGCCTCGCCCACGGCGCGCGCTTTGGGTTGATCCCTCCCACGGTGCTGCGGCTTTTCTACGAGTCGAATCACGAGCAGCGGCGCATCGCCGCCGATGGCAGCTTTTCCTTTGAGCGCGACAAGCGGGCTTTCCGCTTCGTGCCGCCCACGCCGGCCGAGGCCCTGCCGGTGGGGGAAAAGGTCGCGGGGTTTTTCCGGCCCGATGCCTCGGCGATCCATCTCTTTGCCCCGAACGGCAAGCACCTCGTGACGTGGCCCGCCGAGCAGCGCGTGCGCCGCGACGACCGCGCCGCGCTCAATGCGGCGATGGCGCGCAAGGTGAACTTCCGCAAGGAGGGCATCGCCAACGTCGCCGCCGCCAAGGCCCACCAGATCGAGCGCGCCCGCGCCGACGCGCAGCACAATGACCGCGTGGGCTTTGACGCCGGCCTGCTCGTGCCGCACACGCGGCGCAGCGGGGAGCGGGTCTGGGCGGTGGTCGAAGACCGCGGCACCGCCACGGCAGAGGCCGTGCAGGCCGTCTGCCCGCAGCCTGCCGCGCCCGCACCCGCCGCCCCGCGCCGCCGCGCGAGCGCCTCCGCTTTCATGCCGACCGCACCCGCGGCCCCGGCGGAAAAACCCGCGACCTTCACCGCGGAACCCACCCAACCCACCCGGCGCACGACCGTGAAGGCGAGCGCCTTTTTGCCCTAAGTTACCCATGACCACCGCAGCCTCCGCATCTCCCGAAGACGACCAGCCCGAGGACACCTCCCCGGCGCTTCCGCTCTCCGCCCTGCCCTCTACCCTCTCCAACACCTGGCCGGGCGACGACGACGCTCGGAACAGGATGACCGCGAAGGGCTACAGCGAAGACATCATCGGCGACGCCCTCTGGCTGCTCGCCCACGCCCGCGAGCGCGGCCTCGGCAGCTACGGCGAGCTGGGCGCGATCATCGGCTACGACGGCACGGTGATCTCGCGCATCCTGAACGGCAAATACGCCGCGAGTCCGGCCACCTTTGTGGCCAAGGTCCAAAGCTACCGCGCCATCCACACCCAGCGGCTGAGCTACGGCGAGGAGCCGTTCGTGGAGGCGCTGAGCGTGGTCACCACGCTGCGCGCGCGGTGCGACATCACGCGCAGCGCGCAGATGATGAGCATGGTGTGGGGCCGCAACCAGACGGGGAAGACGAGCGCGCTAAAGCACATCGCAGAGACGGTGCCAGACACGGTCTATTGGAAGATCCCGGCGGGCGGCGCGGTGAACGCCAGCATCCGCGCCCTGGCGCGCGCCTGCGGCATCTCCGCGCGCAAAAGCGCCGACGAAGCCTGGGGCCGCATCCTGCGCCGGTTCACCCCGCAGTCGCTGCTCATCGTGGATGAGTTTCACCAGGCGCTGATCGGGCGCACGCTCAAGCTCGTGCTGATCGAGAAGGTCCGGGAGATCCACGACGACTGCAAATGCGGCGTGCTGCTTTGCGGGACCGACGTGCTGAAGGACCGCTTTGAAAAAGAGGACCTGCGCGAGTTCCTCGGCCAGATCGCCAACCGCGGCGTGGTCAAGCAGTTCATCCCGGTGTCGCCGACCGCGGGCGACATCGCGAAGCTCGTGCACGCCTACGGCTTTCCGCCCGCGCGCCGGGGCTGTGCCGGTGCGGCCAAGGCCGCGGAGATCGCGCGGGCGCACGGCATCGCGAAGCTCACGGACTACTGCAAGATGGCCCGCCGCCTCGCGGCCAGCGCCGGCCAGCCGCTGAGCTGGGAGCATTTCCTCACCGCCGTGGAGACGCTGACCGCATGGGGCGACGAGACGGCCACCGACCTCGGAGAAGACGGCGAATGAACGCGCTCGAACTCCAGGCGAAGGCGGCGCGGCTCATCCGCGCGCGGCGTCGCGCGGTGGCGTCCGTGGTCGTGGCGATGGCGGAGGTGGACAGCCACAACGCCGAGATCGAGGCCGTGCTCGAAGGCCTCGCGCCCGCCGCCCTGGAGGAATGCCAAGCCGAACTCGAACGCCAGGACGAGTCCCTGCTCGATGCCGTCTGCGGAAAGGACGGCCTCGCGTGACGCCCGCGCTTTTTCACCAACCAACCAACCAACCAACCCACATGAGCACCAAAAAGAAAAAACAGCCCGCCCCGCACGCCCTCATCTCCTCCGAACTCGGACTGGAGAGCGCGATCAACCGTTACGTGGAAGCCTCCCTCGCGCTGCTGCGCAAACAGGCCAAGCAGGCCCGCGAGATCGCCGCACTGAAGGCCGCGCACGACAATGAAAACCGCGACCTCGAAACCGAGATCGTGAGCCTGGAAACCGGCGTGCAGCTCTTCTGCACCATGCAACGCACCGTGCTTTTCCCCGACGAGGAGAAGGCCAAGAGCCGCACGTTTGGCAACGCCACGGTGGGCTTCCGCCTAAACCCGATGAAGGTGGACAAGCGGCTGCCGAAGGACACCTTCGACGCCATCGCGCAGCGCGTGGACGCGGCGGAGTGGGGCGATCCCTACGTAAACTGGACGCTGACGCTGAACAAAGACGAGCTGCTCAAACACCGCGCCGATCTCACGGCGGAGCAGCTCCAGCTCGTGGGCATCGAGTTCACCCAGGGCGAGACGTTCTTCCTGGAACCGGACAGCGACCTCCTTGCCGCTGCCCGCAAACCCGTGGAAACGGAGGCGTCCGGCGCGGAGCGATGAGCTATGCGGCGGCGCTTCGCCGTCCGCATCAGCGTCTGGTTCGCAGAGCGATTTCACGAAAGACTAACATGGGACAAGACTCTAAAATCGAATGGACTCACCACACGTTTAATCCGTGGTGGGGATGTGTGAAGGTGTCGCCCGGCTGCGCTCACTGCTACGCCGAGACGTTCGCCAAGCGCACGGGCAATGCCGTGTGGGGAGCGGAATCTCCGCGCAGATTCTTCGGTGACAAGCACTGGAACGAACCGCGCAAGTGGAACGCGGCAGCGCAGGCCGAAGGCCAGCGCAAGCGCGTCTTCTGCGCGAGCATGGCCGACGTATTCGAGGACCGCGAAGACCTGCGCGAAGAACGCATGAAACTGCTGCATCTGATCGACGCAACGCCGTGGCTCGACTGGCTGCTGCTGACAAAGCGCCCGCAGAATATCGCCCGACTGATGGACGATGCCATGAATGGAAACTTCGACCGGCTGCGCACGTTCCGCGACCACATGCCGAACGTGTGGCTCGGCACGACTGCCGAAGACCAAGAACGATACGATGAGCGGATGCCGTGGCTGCTGCAAATCGAAGCCGTCGTCCACTTCGTGAGTGCCGAGCCGATGCTCGGCCCAATCGTGATGAACGGCGGGCCGCGCCCTGACTGGCTGATAGTCGGCGGCGAGAGCGGAGGCAAAGCAAGGCCGCTGGCACGCGCATGGGTGGAATCACTCCGCGACCAGTGCGACGAACAAACGGCGTTCTTCTTCAAGCAGTGGGGTGGAGTGGACAAGAAATCCACGGGCCGCGACCTCGACGGTCGGACTTGGGATGCGCTGCCTTCTGCGAACGGCGCGCTGAACGATTCTGAGAGGGCCTGACCGAATTATGATGCCGCCAAATTCGTTCCAGAAAGTGGTTGCCGCCGATGACCTCCCGGCGAGAAAAGCCCTCTCAGAATTGGGCAGCGCGCCGCTGCCGCCAGGGGCCGAATTAGAGGCAGCGGCAAGTAAGCATGAGTTGCGGGCAACGGTGTATCGCTTCACGGGAGACACCGTGAAGTCATGGGTGCATCGCTTCGCAGCCGCGATTTTAGGGCGGCGGATTTCGAAACTGCGCGCCCCCGGCGGCAGCGACAAGCTCACGAATCCCGCCGCCGAATGACCTCAACGCTTCCATCGCCGAAAGCCATCCGCCAACCCGCGAGCGCGGCGGGATTACGTGCAGCGCATGGTTCGGGGACTGGTCGAAAATAGATGTTGACAGATAAGCGCGTATCTGACAAATTAGCACCATGAAAACGACGCTGACTGAAAAACAACTGAATCGGGCTGCTGAAATCGGCATGACTGGCGGCAGTGTGGTGCTGGCCGTAATCCGCACGCTGCCAAAAGCGAGCGAGGCTGACCTCGACCGCGAAATCAACCGGGTCTATGACTCGATGGAATACCCGGAGGCCGTAGCGTGAAAGCCAAGTGCCCCCACTGCGGCGGGGCGATAAACCCCGCCGCGCTGCTCGCCTCGATGCAAAAGGGCGGGCACAAGAATTTCTCGGCGGCTGAACGCAAACGCCGCGCTGCTCGGATGGCTGAGGCGCGGAAAGCACGATGGGCGAAGTCCCCGAACGATCCAAGCTCAGAGACAGGCGGAACCGGCGCATGAGCAACACGGGGAACATCACGGCAGGGACAGGCGAGCGGCCACAGCCGCGAGCCTGTTCTCTGCAGCGCGTGGTTAGTCCCCGTTCGGACGTGGACGCCGCGTCGCATCGGGAATTGGAGCGGGGGGTCGGTGCGGAGCTTCGTAAGTTCGAGGCCGAAGGCGTGACTTTGTATCTCGCGGACAACCGCGACGTGCGCGACCATCTCGCCGCCGACGCACTGATAAGCGATCCGCCATATGGGATGGACTGGAACACCGACTCGACCCGATTCACGGGCGGGCAACACAAGCGCGGCGAAGGCCGTGAAGACTGGGGAGACATCGCGCACGATGCCGAGCCGTTCGACCCTGCGCCATGGCTGGAATATCCGCGCTGCGTGCTTTGGGGCGCGAACCACTACGCCGCCCGCCTGCCGGTGGGGACGACCCTGATCTGGCTTAAGAAAGCTGACCACCTCTTCGGCACGTTCCTAAGTGACGCCGAGCTTGGATGGATGAAAGGCGGGCATGGCGTCTATGCGTTTCGGAAGCAATTCCCTCCGCCGTCGCGGATGGCTGAGAACGCTGGTAAGGTGGCGCACCCGACACAGAAGCCCATCGGGCTGATGACGTGGGCAATGGAGCGCGCCAAGGTGCCGGTCGGGGCGCTTGTCTGCGATCCATACGCCGGGAGCGGGACAACCGCGATTGCGTGCATTCGCAGCGGTCGCCGATTCGTGGGTGCCGAGAAAGACCCGGAACACTTTGCGACCGCAGTTAATCGGATTCAGAGAGAGCTATCGCAACCGGAACTCTTTGGGGGCGGGGGCGGGTTGGAGAGCGACGTGTGCGGCAGTGCGGAAAAGGGGACTAACATTGTATTGAGCAACCCGGAGTCGCCTAAATGAAGGTGTCTTTTCGTGAGCTTTTTGAGCGGGCGGCGGCGATG
>JAUKPQ010017377.1:0-58947 GCA_032273045.1 Chloridella minuta
CAGTACACGCCGTATCAGGCCGAGATCGCGCAAGGCCGTCTCGAGGCGCTCCTCAACTATCAAACCGTGGTGCTCGACCTCACCGGCATGGAGATCACCAACGCGTCGCTGCTCGATGAAGGCACGGCCGCGGCTGAGGCGATGGGCATGTTCTTCGCCACGCGCGCCGATGAGAACCGCCGCGCGTTTCTCGCTTCCGACCGTTGCCACCCGCAGACGCTCGACGTGCTGCGCACGCGCGCGGAACCGCTCGGCATCGAGCTGCGCGTGGGACCCGTCGCCGTGGACAACCTTCCCGCCGACGCCTCCGACGCTTTTGGCCTGCTGATCCAGTATCCGGACTCGCTCGGCGCGGCGCAGGATCCTTCCGCGCTGCTCGCTGCCGCCAAGGCCGCGGGCCTCGCGACGGTGGTGGCCACCGACCTGCTCGCGCTCACGCTGCTCAAGTCGCCGGGCGAGCTCGGCGCCGATGCGGCCGTGGGTTCGGCCCAGCGCTTCGGCGTGCCCATGGGTTTCGGCGGCCCGCACGCGGCCTTCCTCGCCGTGCGCGAGGCCTTCAAGCGTCACATGCCCGGCCGCATCATCGGCGTGTCGGTGGACCGGCACGGCAAGCGCGCGCTGCGCATGGCGCTGCAGACGCGCGAGCAGCACATCCGCCGCGAGAAGGCCACCAGCAACATCTGCACGGCGCAGGTGCTGCTCGCGGTCATCGCCGGATTCTACGCGGTGTATCACGGGCCCGAAGGCTTGAGGCGTATCGCGCGGCGGACGCACGCGCTCGCCCGCGCGCTCGGCGCCTCGCTGGAGGGCATGGGCTGCGCCATCCACGGCGGCGCGGGATACTTCGACACGCTGCACGTGACCTTGCCGGGCAAGGGCGGCGCGCTCGCCGCGCTCAAGGCGGAGGCCGACGCGAAGCGCGTGAACCTGCGCTGGCACGCCGACGGCACGATCGGCATCAGCGCCGACGAGACCTGGACGACGGAGACCGCCGCGCGCGTGGCGGCGATTTTCGCCGTGGCGCTGGGCGCCAAGGTTCCGGGCGCGGCCGGTCTGCGCGCGCTTGCGGAGTCGCTGGATGACGGCATCCCGGCATCTTTGCGCCGCGCGTCGTCCTTCCTCACGCATCCGGTGTTCAACACGCACCACAGCGAGCACGAGATGCTGCGCTACATCCGCGCGCTGGAGAAGAAGGACCTCTCGCTCACCACCTCGATGATCCCGCTCGGCTCCTGTACCATGAAGCTGAATGCCACCGCGGAGATGATGCCGCTGACCTGGCCGGGCTTCTCGGAGATTCACCCGTTCGTGCCCGCCGACCAGGCCAAGGGCTATCACCGCCTGTTCGCCGACCTGGAGCGCGACCTCGCGGCGGTGACGCTGCTTCCCGGCGTGTCGCTGCAACCCAACGCGGGCTCGCAGGGCGAGTACGCGGGACTGCTCGTCATCCGCGCGTACCAGAAGAGCCTGGGCCAAGGCCACCGTGATGTTTGCCTGATCCCGTCCTCGGCGCACGGCACCAACCCCGCCAGCGCGGCCATGGCCGGCATGAAGGTGGTGGTCTCCCGCTGCGACGACAACGGCAACATCGACCTCGCGGACCTCAAGCGGTTGGCCGAGCTGCACAAGGACGACTTGGCCTGCGCGATGATCACCTACCCCTCCACGCACGGCGTGTTCGAGGCCGGCATCGTGGAGGCTTGCGCCATCGTGCATGCGAACGGCGGGCAGGTGTACATGGACGGCGCGAACATGAACGCGCAGGTGGGCCTCACCGCCCCGGGCCGCATCGGCGCGGACGTGTGCCACATCAACCTGCACAAAACCTTCTGCATCCCGCACGGCGGCGGCGGTCCGGGCATGGGCCCCATCTGCGTGGCGGAACACCTCCGTCCGTTCCTGCCGGGCCATCCGCTGGTGAAGACCGGCGGCGACAAGGCGATCCCCGCCGTCTCCGCCGCGCCGTTCGGCAGCGCGAGCATCCTCACCATCTCGTGGGCATACATCCGGCTCATGGGCGGCGCGCAGCTCACGCGCGCCACCGAGGTCGCCATCCTCAACGCCAACTACATCAAGGCGCGCCTCGAAAAGCACTATCCCATCCTGTACGTGGGCGAGAACGGCACGGTGGCGCACGAGCTCATCGCCGACTGCCGCGCGTTCAAGGCCACGGCGGGCGTGGAGGTGGAAGACATCGCCAAGCGCCTGATGGACTACGGATTCCACGCGCCCACGGTGTCGTTCCCCGTGGCGGGCACGCTGATGATCGAGCCCACGGAGTCGGAGCCCAAGGCCGAGCTCGACCGCTTCTGCGACGCGCTCATCGCCATTCGCGCGGAGATCCGCGCCATCGAGGAAGGCCGCGCCGACAAGCTCGACAACGTCCTCAAGATGGCGCCGCACACGGCGGAGGAAGTCGTCGCCGACGCGTGGACGCATCCGTACACGCGCGAGCAGGCGGCGTATCCGCTGCCCTGGGTGCGCGCGAACAAGTTCTGGCCGAGCGTGGGACGGCTCAACAACGCGTACGGGGACAAGAACCTGTATTGCGCGTGCCCGCCCATCGAGGAGTACATGGCCTGAAAAAAACGGGCCGAAGGTTTCCCTTCGGCCCGTCCGATCCGCCGCCCGTTTTCACGGGCGACGGACACTCCCCCCGAAAGTGAATCCGCGATGCCGTGCAATATCGCGGGCCCTGTCGTTCGAGGACAGATCCGATGCTCGCCCCCTCTAATACCGCCCTTCGGTGGAGGTATCGACGGGGGGCGCCGGCACTTTTGACGGCGCAACGATCGTGCTGAAGGGCGGCAGGTTGATGCTGTCGGCGCGGCTGCTGAAGCCCACCGTTTCGCTTTGCCCGATCTTCATGCCCCCGTCGCCGTACACGTACACCGTCACGGCATAGGGCCGCACCGTGGTTTCCGCCGCGAAGAAGATGAGGCCGCGGTAGCTCGAGGTGAAGGCGTCGTACTCGAACTCCGCGCGGATGGGATCACTGTCCGGCACAATTTCCCCGGTGACCACGGCTTCCATTTTGGAAGGGCTCGTCCAGCCCGCGGCGAAATGACCCGAAAACTTGCGCCGGATCACCTGAACTTCCGGAAGGCCCCCCACCCGAACGGAAACCGCGATCGCGGTGATCCTCTGATCCTGGCGGGAGAAGATCACGCTGTCCGACAGGGGATAGGACGGGCCGTCGGCCGGCCGCTCGAGGTGATAGCGTCCATCCGCGTCGGTGGTATCGGAAAGGCCTTCGCCGGCCAGCAGCGCGACGATTCCTGAAATCGGTTCATGGTTTTCCCCCACGACCCGCCCGGTCAGCTGGATCTTGTCCCCCGTTTCCGTGGAGCTGGAGCCGCCCGCGAGCAGCAGATTGCAGGCGTCGAGCAGCAGCACGCTCGCCGCGATCAATCCCAGTCGTCCCAGCTTTTCCAGTCGGCGGATCATGGCGCATCCTCCGGCAAGGCTTGCGGAAAGAACTGGATGTTCAGTTGATACACCCTGTCCGCGGGCTCGGACTCCCGGTGCGCGATGGAGCGGGCCTCCGACTTGAAGCGCTGCAGTTTGCGTTCGATGAGTTCCAGCCCCGCCTTGGAAACGCTGAGCGTGACGGTCGAGAAGTTCCGGGGCGCGCGATGCTCCAGCAGCATGGCCTTTTTGGAAAGCTCCAGACATTGCAGCTGGTACTGCTGGATCAGCGCATTGCGCACGTAGCTGCCGGCGTCGAGCGTCTTGGTCACGGGCTTCCAGACACCATCCGCGTCGCGGTGTATCAATTTGAGCTTCTTGAGAAGCGCGATGGATTCACGCGCTTGCGCGGCGGTGATGAGAGGCAGCACCCGCTTGGCGAGGGCGGCGTAATCACCCTTGAATTTCAGAATGTCGAGCAGCGAGAACACGGTGGTGTGGTACCAGCGACGATAGAACTCGTATTCGTCGGGACTCACGAAGCGCGCGGGCGTGCGGTTCAGCGACACCAACCTGTCGAACAGCATCTCGTGATCGGACGGGTTTTCCGACTGGTTGAAGTCCACCAGCACCCGGAAGTACTGGGCTTCCTCGTCGGTCATCGCCAAGGCGCGCGCGAACCGGTCGACGTAGGTCTTCGACAGCGGGCGCAGGCCCTTCACGATGTCGTTGAAGTAGCTGCGCGTGTTGGGAAGCCCGAGCTCCTTGCAGAATCGGCTGCGCGTGAACGTCCGGTCCGCCGCCTGACGCCGCTGCTGGTAGTCTTCCAGGAACTTCCGGAAGTCGGCGAATTCGAAGACGTTGGAAATCCGTGGGGACATGGCGCTAACCTACCGCCGCATCGGGATTTGTACGCTGCGTCCGAGTGCATAGTTTTGCGTACAACTTTAGTGTCAGATTTCTAAAAATCGCCATTTTCATTGGAATTTAACCGATAATTTCATGGATGAATCCATAGAGAGGGCGCCAAACAAAATTTTCAAGGCACACTTTTCGAACGAATCCCCGCTCTCGGAAGCGGATACCGGAGGCGTTATGCTTTGCGGGTGAAGCCCGCCCTCGTCTGGTTCCGCCATGACCTGCGTCTGCAGGACAACCCCGCCCTCGACGCCGCCATGCGATGCGGCGGACCGGTGATTCCCGTGTTCATCCTCGACGATGCGGGGGAGGGGAGCTGGAAACCCGGCGGGGCCACGCGGTGGTGGTTGCATCACAGCTTGAACTCGTTGGACGCATCACTCAGGGGGGCCGGATCCCGGTTGACGCTGGCGTCAGGGGACTCGCTGCGGGAGCTTTTGCGTGTCGCGCGCGCGGTGGATGCCGGCGCGGTATACTGGAACCGCCGCTACGAACCCTCCATCCGCGCGCGCGACGAACGCGTCAAGAAGGAGTTGCTCGCCGCAGGATTCGAGGCGAAGAGCTTCAACGGGTCGCTGCTTTTCGAACCGCACACGGTCGCGAACAAACAAGGAAACCCCTTCCAGGTCTTCACGCCGTTCTGGAAGCATTGCCTCACGCGCCCCGTCGAGCCGGTTCTCGAGTTCAAGGCGAAGATGCTGCCCGCGCCCGCGCCTCAGCCCGAATCCCTCACGCTCGCCGATCTCGACCTGCTTCCGGCGATTCCCTGGGACACGGAGTTCGCCGCGCACTGGCATCCCGGCGAGGCGGGCGCGATGAGGCGCCTCAACCACTTCGTCCGCCGCGCGATGGACGCATATCGCGAGCGTCGCGATCTTCCCGGCGAGGACGGCACGTCGAAGCTTTCACCATATCTGCATTTCGGCGAACTGAGCCCGCGTCAAATTCGGGCCGCGGCGGACGCTGCCTGTCGCGCGACGGGAACATCGATCGACGCGGGCGGCGCGGCGACGTTTCTCTCCGAGGTGGGCTGGCGCGAGTTCGGCTATCACCTGTTGTATCACTTTCCGGACACCCCCGAGAAGCCGCTGCGTCCCGAATTCGCCCGCTTTCCGTGGGCCAAGGATCCCGGCGGCAAAAAACTCCGCGCGTGGCAACAAGGTCGCACGGGCTACCCCATCGTCGATGCGGGGATGCGCCAGCTGTGGCGCACGGGGTGGATGCACAATCGCGTGCGCATGGTCGTCGCCTCGTTTCTGGTCAAGCACCTGCGCCTGCCGTGGACCGAGGGCGCGGCGTGGTTTTGGGACACGCTCGTGGACGCGGATCTGGCGAGCAATACGCTGGGATGGCAATGGACCGCCGGCTGCGGCGCTGATGCCGCACCCTACTTTCGCATCTTTGCACCGGTGACACAGGGTCAGCGCTTCGACGTAAATGGCGATTACGTGCGGGAATTCGTCCCCGAGATTTCAAAGCTTCCGACGAAGTGGATTCACGCGCCGTGGGAGGCGCCGCCTGATGTGCTTGCGGCGGCGGGCGTGTCGCTCGGCAAAACGTATCCGCGTCCCCTCGTCGATCACGCCGCCGCGCGCGCCGAGGCGCTGCAGGCCTTCGCGCTGCTCAAGGAGCGATCCGCCGATGAAGGTTGAGACCTTCGAGCGAAGCGTGGCGCTTCCTGTTCCGGCCGCGGCGGCCTTCACGTGGCATGAGCATCCCGGCGCGCTCGAGGCGCTCACGCCTCCTTGGGAAAGAATTCGCGTCGTGTCGGTGTCGAACGGAATCCGCACCGGATCGAGAGTCGTCTTGCGTGCCAAGGTGGGCCCATTGTGGACGACTTGGGAGGTCGAGCATCACGGGTATGCAGCCGGCAAGGAGTTCAATGATCGCATGCTTCGGGGGCCGTTCCCGTTCTGGGAACATCGGCACGCCTTTGAGGATCTCGGGGACGGAACCTGCGTCCTGACCGACACCCTTCGTTATGCCTTGCCGTTCGGGATCCTGGGCCGGATCCTCGGAGGCGCATTCACACGCCGAAAACTCGACAGGCTGTTTGCGTACCGTCATGGGGTGACGCGCTTCGCGCTTCGCGGCTGAAAGGAACCTAATGGAAACTCGCACCCTGGGAACATCGGGCCTCAAGGTTCCCGTCGTGGGGATGGGCACGTGGCAGACTTTCGACGTGCGGGGCGCGGCGGCGGAGGCGAATTGCCGCGCGGTGGTGGACGCCGCACTGGATGCGGGCGCGAATCTCTTCGATTCATCCCCGATGTACGGGGAGGCGGAACGCGTCCTGGGCACAGCGCTGGAGGCCCGGAGGGACAAGGCGCTGGTGGCCACCAAGATTTGGGCGTCGACGCTGCGCGAGGGGCGGGAGCAGGCGGCACGCGCTTTGTCGTACTACGGCGGACGTGTTGACCTGTACCAGATTCACAACCTGCTGAATTGGCGGGAGCAGCTGGAACTTCTAGAGCGGATGCGCAAGGAGGGATCCGTCTTCGCGATTGGCGCGACGCACTATCAGGCGTCGGCGTTCGGGGAGTTGAAGACGGTGATGAAGACCGGGCGCATCACCGCGATCCAGATTCCGTACAATCCGCTGGAGCGTGCGGTGGAGCGCGAGATTTTGCCGCTTGCGGCGGACCTGAACCTCGGCGTGGTGGTGATGCGCCCGTTCGGGCAGGGGGGCTTGTTCCGCCGCCCGCCGCCGCCGGAGAAGCTCAAGCCTCTCGAGCCGTTCGGCGTGACGACGTGGGCGCAGGCGCTGCTGAAGTGGATTCTCTCCGACCCGCGCTGCCATGTGGCCATCCCCGCGACCTCGAAGCCGCATCGCATGACGGAGAACGCGGCGGCGGGCGCAGGCCCGTGGTTCGGCAGGGAAGAGCGGGAGTATGTGGCGAAGCTCGCCGACGCCTAGTCAGGAAGGGTCCGCGGAGTAAACCCCGATGTAGGGCAGATTCCGCCAGAGACCCCCCATATCCAACCCGTATCCTACGACGAAGACATCGTCAACGGAGAAGCCCGCATAATCTGGATTCACGGGAACCTGCCGGCGCGAGGGCTTGTCGAGCAGCGCGCAGAGCTTGAGACTCGCCGGTTCATGCGCCCGGAGCAACTCCATTAGTCGCTCCGCTGTGCGCCCGGTGTCCACGATGTCCTCCACCAGCAACACGTCGCAGCCCTTGAGCGGCCCATCGGGCTCGAGCGTCACGCGGACATCGCCCGAGGACGCGACGCCGTCGCCGTAGCTCGACGCGGCGAGGAACTCGATGCGAAGCGGAAGATCGATTGCGCGCCCCAGGTCGGCCCCGAACACGAATGCGCCGCGCAACACCGTGACGAGAACAAGGTCTTTGCCCGCATAGTCGCGCGTGATTTGCGCACCGAGCTCGCGCACGCGGGCGGCGATCGCGTCAGAAGAAAACAGGACGGCCGGTGTCATGGAATCGACGAGTCGAGGCGAAATATATTGCGCCCCTACTCGTCCTCCCCCTCCACCGGATCCTTCGGGCACAGGAACTCGAGCGCGGCGGGGAGCGCGGTGAACATCACCACGAGGCCGCTGCCGATGCCGAGCGCCGCCAGGATGCCGATGCTCTGCATGCCCTTGTGCCCCACGAAGCAAAGCCCGAGGAAGCCGAACAGGTTGGTGAGCGTCCCGGTCATCACCGCCGAGCCCGTGGTGTGGTACAGCTCGCGCAGCCTGCCCGCGCCGAGCGCGAGCCTTCGATGATAGAGGTGGATCACCGAGTCCACCGACACCGACAGGATGGTGGGGATCACGACGAGGTTGAACACGCCGAGCTTGAGATCGAACAGACCCATCAGCTTCCAGGTCCAGAAGGCCGAGAGTCCGATGAAGCCCACCACGATCAGCACGCCCTTCCACTTGCGCATGTCGATCCACGTGACGATGAGCAGAAGGAGCAAGGTGACCAGCGCCAGGCGCGGGCCGTCGGCCTTCACCATGCGCACCACGTCGGCGTAGATGAAGCCGCTGCTCGCCACGCGCACCTCGCCCTCGTCGGAGTCGAGGAACTGAAAGCGGTCCTGAAACAGCGCGCTTTGCAGCGCGTCGCTCTCGCGCATGCTGGCGTAGAGGAAGCCCATCTTGCCATGGCTGCCGTCGGCCTCGGTGAGGAAGCGCTGCGACCAACCGGGCAACGAGTCGAACCCGAAAGCTTCGGCGTCGAGGTAGCGGCGCAACGTGTCGATCTGCGCGCGTGTCGACGAATCCGCCTTATCCAGCGCGCGCCCGCCGATGAGGTCCTTGATCTCCGCCATGATCTCCAGCCGCTGCCGTTGCTTTCCGGGCGCGGGCACGAAGGACTGGATGGTGACGAAGCCGCGCAGCATGGTGTCGGCGGGCTCGCCGTAGCGCGCGGTGAGCTCCTCGTGCACCGAACGCATCTGGGCCTCGCTCTCGCCCAGAATGATCGCGGGCGAGGTGTTCTGCCCCGAGCCCACGGCGCGCCCGTAGCTGATGCCCGCGCCCGTGCTCTTGCCGCGCAGGTTGCGGAAGTCGTTCTCGAAGCCCACGCCGGGCCCGAAGGACAGCGCCAGCGTGAGCGCCCCCGCGCCCGCGGCCATCCACGCGACGGTGCGGCGCGTGAGCGGCAGCTCGGGGATGAGCAGGCCGCCGTGAACGTCGTTGCGAGAGGGGAGCAGGAACCCGAGCGCGCGCTGGAGCAAAGCGGGGGAGCGGCGGCCCAGCCAACCGGCGCCGCGCAGCGTGAGGAAGAACACCGGCGGCATCACGATCCAGTTGGCGAGGAGCGCGAAGAAGATGCCGATGGACACCACGATCCCGAACTCGCGGAAGCCCTCGAAGTTTCCGATCTGCAGGCTCAGCATCGCGAAGATGTTGGTGGCCGCGCCGGAGAGCAGCGAGCGCCCCGTGGCCTTCATGGCACCGCCCATGGCCGCAACCGGATCGCGGCGGCGGCGCGTCTCCTCGGCCCAGCGCGCGTACAGGTGCACCGCGTACTCGATGCCCAGTCCCAAGATCAAGGAGAGGATGAAGGCCGTGAGCAAGGTGAGGCGCTGGTACACCAGATAGGTGAGACCCATCGCCCACGCCATCGCCGTGAACAGCGGCACGTTGATCAGCACGAGGCTGAACGGCTTGCGCACGAAGAACCACAGCAGCGCGGTCACCAGCGCGAAGGAGATCACCCCCGCCACCGCCACGTCGGCGCTGACCTGATCGATCTCGTTGAAATTGCGGTAGGCGCCCGCCACCTTCGCCACCAGCGAGTCGGCGCCGCCCGGAGAGATTTCGCGCTGGTAGCGCATCGGATCCATCCGCGCGATCAGCGCCTCGCCGCGATCATACATCGACTTGGCGAAGAGCGCGTCGGTGGAGGGCTTGTTCAGCTGCACCAGCACCACGCCCACCCAAACACCTTTCTCGGCGTGCCAGTTGATCAGCCGCGCGCCCAGCGAATCAGGTTTGGGGGGGATCGGCAAACCCTCGGGTGTATAAGTGACGCCGGCCATCGTGCCCGCGCCCGAATCCGCACCGACACTTGCAGCATCCGTCGCGGCCTGTTTGCCTGCGCGCTGTGTCAGCGCCTTCACGATGTCCTGCGGCAGCCCCTCGCGCTGCAGCGCCGCGCTGTCGGGCCATCCCTCCAGGTTCGCGGGCGCGCGCTCATCCTCTTCGGTGATGTCGGCCACCAGCGGGTTCGCCTCGGCGAACTCCCCGCCGATCATCACGCGCACGCGCTCGCGCAAATCCTCCAGCTGCGAGGCCGGCAGGTACAGCAGCGCGCGCCGCTCGAAGAACGACTGATCGCGATCGTGCTGCACCCACACCGCCTCGGGCCACTTCGCCAGCGAGTCCGCGAGATCCTTCTGGAAACGCGCCACCACCTCGATGGACGGCGACTCGAACGCGACCGTGAACAAGTCCGTGGAACCCTTGCGCTTCTCCGCCTCCTCGATGGCGCTCTTCGACGGCGTGCCCTCGGGGAGCAGCACGCGCAGGTCGGTGTCGATGCGAAGGCCTCGCGCCAGTTGCAGCGCGCCCAGCGCGGAGAGCGCGATGAGCAGCACCGGAATCCACGGCCGCGCGTACGCGAAGCGCACGTAACCGTCGACGAGGCGTGAGAAGAATCCCGGGGCCTTGGGCTGGGTCGAATCGGCCATGTGAAATCCGGTCGAAAGGAGGGCTGAACGGTCGGAAGGAGGGCTGAATATAGCTCGTGCGATAACAGGGTTCGGCCGCCGCCGCACTCGGGCTTTGTCGCGGGTTTTGTATTTCAGGGGCATGCGTCGTGCACGGATGATGAACGCGGGGATGGGGGGTATTCTCCTGTGGGCCGCCCTGACGCCGGGTGCCGCTGCGGAATCGACGCCCCGTCAGGTGGTGGCGCGGTTCGACTCCCTGATGGAAGCCGGAACCGCGGCGGACCTTGAGGCGGCGCGCGCCCTCACCATCGATCAGGCGCGCCGCCTCTTCCCCCTGCTCGCTTCCGCGCAATCGAAGGTGGCCCCGCTTCTGGACACGGCCCGCACCCGCGACACGATTCTCGACGAAAAAATCTCCGCGTCGTGGGCCGCCATCAAGGTGCGGGCCGTCGCGGTGTTCCGCGTCCCCGTGCTCGGCATGGACAGCCTCGCCTCGGTGCAGGCCGTGCACCTCTACCGGAGTGGGGGCAACGCGAGGCGCGCGCCCGGTGCGGAGGTGCCGGGCGACAGCGGATGGCGCATCGCCAGCTTCGAGGAGATCGGCGAAGGCGATGCGCTCGTCCTCCGCACCGGCGTCCCCGCGGACGCGGGGACGGACGCGGACACCGCGTCGCGCGCGCCGCTGCCCCTGTCGCGCCTGGCGCCGGAGAACGCCGACATGCCGCGCATCACGCGCCTGCGTCTCCGCGTCTCCTCGCGCGGCTCGTCCGAAGCCTTGCCTCCGCTTCCCGTGGGTCCGGGTCAACGCATCATGACCCGCAACGTGCGCGGCGAGGGCTTCGTCGACATCGAAACGCGTGTGCCTGCGATCGGTGACAGCCTGTCCCTCACCGACTGGGACGACTCGCTCGACGTGTACCGCGCCTCCACCGAGGATCTCGACCTCACCGACAAAAAGCTGCGCACGCTCGCCGCGCGCCTCAAGCAGGGGTCGCCGCACGCGCTCGAAACCGCGCGCCGCATCCGCCGCCACGTCTCCGAGAACTTCGAGTACAAACTCGGCGCCACGCTGTTCGCCGGGAGCCGCGAGGCCTTGCGCGCGGGGCGCGGCGACTGCTCCGAGGCGGCGATCCTCGTCGCCGCGCTGCTCCGCGCCGCCGGCATCCCCTCGCGCGTGGTGCTCGGCTACGCCACGTTGCAGGACGGCGTGTGGATCGGACACGCGTGGGCGGAAGCGTACCTCGGCGGCGCGTGGGTGGGCGTGGACGCGGCGCTGCGCGAGTTCCCCGCCGGGGCGACGCGCCTCGCGCTGGTCACCCTCGACGGCTCCCGACCCATGCAGGCGGAGGCGACCAACCTCATGCTGCGCACGCTCGCCGACCTCGACGTGCAGATCACCGGCGCGTGGTCAGGAGACTCCGCACTCCCCCTCGTCGAGCATCCCGGCGCCGCCCGCAGCGCCCGGGCGTTTTGGGATCAGGTGATGGAGGGATTGTCGCGTTAACCCTTTGCGCCCCTATACGCTCTTTTTGTGAAACAGGGATCAACAGGGGGCCGAAATCCCTCTCATCGCAAAGACTTCGTCGGACAAAGCCGGAGCGAGAGCAAGCGGCGCTAGGAGCCCGAGGAAGCGATACTGGCCGAAGTATCGCGACGGAGGGCGACGCCGCGCCGCGTCGCTCGCAGCCCGGCGACTCCAGAAGGATTTGCGATGAGAGGGATAAAAGAAATGGTCGGGACGGCGGGATTCGAACCCACGACCACTTGAACCCCATTCAAGTACTCTACCAGACTGAGCCACGTCCCGAACAGGGGCGACAATGTAAAAGCCCCGTGCCGGGGCGTCAATGAAACGCCCTTCAAATCGCGCGGATTGGGCCAAAAACGCCGTGTTTCCACACCGAGAACCCCGGCGAAGTCGCACCCGCGCAGGATGCCCCACCTCCCCGGAACTAAATTTCCATCTCCCTCGCATTCATCAAACGGAGTCACCGTGACCGCGTCTTCCGCACTTAGCGCCCTCGATCGCCAGCGCAAATCCTATTCGCCCAAGCTGCCCCCGGCCCTCGCCGGCGGCGCCGACCGCGTCCGCCTCAACGCCGGCGCGCCCACCGAGCCCGTCAAGGACAAGGAGGCCATCAAGGCCGCGTTCCCGCACACCACCGGCATGCCGGTGATCGAGTTCGCCGCGAGCGCAGAGGCTGCGGCAGGCACGAAGGCGCTCAAGGTCGGCGTGGTACTCTCGGGCGGCCAAGCGCCGGGCGGCCACAACGTGATCGCGGGCATCTTCGACGCGATTCGCAAGATCCACAAAGACAGCCAGGTGTTCGGCTTCAGCGGCGGACCCTCGGGCCTTGAGAACGGCAAGTACGAGATCCTCACCGACGCGGTGATGGACGCGTATCGCAACACCGGCGGCTTCGACATCATCGGTTCGGGGCGCACCAAGCTCGAGACGACCGAGCAGTTCGATCGCTGCATCGGCGTGGTGGAAAAACTGGGCCTCGACGCGGTGGTGATCATCGGCGGCGACGACTCCAACACCAACGCCGCCGTGCTCGCGGAATATTTCCTCGCCAAGGGCGTGAAGGCCTCGGTGGTGGGCGTGCCCAAGACCATCGACGGTGATCTGAAGAACGCGCAGATCCCCACCTCGTTCGGGTTCGACACGGCGGCGAAGACCTACTCCGAGCTGATCGGCAACATCGCGCGCGACGCGCGCTCGGCGCGCAAGTACTGGCACTTCATCAAGCTGATGGGCCGCTCGGCGAGCCACATCACGCTCGAAGCGGGCTTGCAGACGCGCGCCAACGTGACGCTGATCTCCGAGGAGGTCGAGGCGAAGAAGATGACGCTCGACCAGGTGGTGGAGCTCGTGGTGCGGCCCATCAAGGCGCGCGCCAAGCTCGGCAAGAACTACGGCGTGGTGCTCGTGCCCGAGGGGCTGATCGAGTTCGTGCCCGCGCTCAAGGCGCTGGTGGCCGAGGTGAACCACTTGCTGGCGGAGAAGGAGGCGGAGTTCGCCAAGGTCGAAGGCGCCGCGGCCAAGGTCGCGACGCTGGCGGGATGGCTGAAGGCGGAGAACGCCACCACGTTCAAGTCGCTGCCCGCGTCGATTCAGGCGCAGCTGTTGCTCGACCGCGATCCGCATGGCAACGTGCAGGTGTCGCTGATCGAGACCGAGAAGCTGCTGTCGGAGATGGTGGCCGCGAAGCTGAAGGGCGATGCGGAGTACAAGGCTGCGGGTGGAAAGTTCTCGGCTCAACATCACTTCTTCGGCTACGAGGGCCGCGCGGCCGCACCGTCGAATTTCGACGCGGACTATTGCTACGGACTCGGAACGGCGGCCGCGGTGCTCATCCAGAACGGCAAGACGGGCTACATGGCCTCCATCCGCAATCTGTCGAAAGGTCCGGCGAACTGGGTGGCGGGCGGCATTCCCATCACCATGCTGTTCAACATGGAGCCGCGTCACGGCAAGCTCAAGCCCGTGATCCAGAAGGCGCTCGTCGAGCTCACCAGCCCGGCGTTCAAGGAGTTGGTGAAGCACCGCGATGCGTGGGAAGTCGAGGACGCGTACCTGTATCCGGGGCCGATCCAGTATTTCGGTCCGGCGGAAGTGTGCGACGCGATCACGAAGACGTTGGAGCTGGAGCAGGGGTAAGGGCAGCAGAGTAGCAGAGCCGTACAACAGTACCACAGTACAACAGTACAGCAATAGAGCGACAACACAGCAGCACAACATCACAGCAATAGAAGACAAGAGGGTGGTTCCGGAAGGGGCCGCCTTTTTGTTTGGGTGGATTGCGACGTGAGATAAGGTGCAAGGAGGCGCAAGGTAAGGTTGGAAACATTTCATCTTCACAGAAACTCACACCATGATTACGTCTTTTGACCTCATACGGGGGAGGCAACCATGGATATCTTGGCTAGAACGAGAGCGTTTTCTTTGAGGATCATCACGCTATACGCATCTCTTCCCGAAGGAACGGCGGAACAGGTAATAGGTAAACAGCTCTTGAGATCCGCGACATCGGTTGGTGCGCACGTTAGGGAAGGAAAGCACAGCCGCTCAGCGGCAGAAATGTTCAGCAAGGTCAGTGTCGCCCTGCAAGAGGCGGAGGAAACGCGCTACTGGTTGGATTTGTTGTCCGAATCCGGAATCATCCGCAAGGAACGGCTGGTGGACTTGCTTCAAGAAGCAGACGCCCTTATCGCCATCTTGTTTGCCAGTACGAAAACCCTCAAGCGGAATCGCAGTTAAGTCGGCTTCGCGCTCTATTGTTGTACTGCTGTACTGTTGTACGGCTACTTCGCCTCCTAGTACATTGACTCTATGCTTCGCCTGTCGTCATCCGTCCTAGCCGTACTTATCTCCATGGCGGGTTTTCTCGCGATGGCGAAGCGTCCTCCGGTTTCCTTCGCGGGCTTGCCGGATCCCGGCCGCGTCGGCGTCGGCGTTCCGCCTCCTCCCGGCGCGGCCGTGCTCTTCGACGGCACGCGGGGGCCGGGCGCGGCGCGCGCGGAGCTGCACGCCAAGTGGGTGGACTGGCGCGATTGGCCGCAAGGGCACGAGGGCGAGAACTGGCGCCGCTCCACGCGCAACACCTCGCCGGCGGGTTTCGAGATCTCCCCGGACCCGGAGTTTCCCGGCGACACGAATCGTGTGACGCTGCGCGCCGCGCGCAAGACCGCGCCGTCGTATGACCGTGGCGGGCGCTGGGGCTACGATGACATCGAGGTGCGCCCGGAGTTTTATCACGGCGACGCGCGCTTGCATGTGGAATGGGTGGCGATGGGCCGCCACGATCTGCGCGACCCGGAGAATCCCGACACGGCCGTGGTTTACACGCCCGATCGCGGCGCGCCGCATTACTCGAACAGCGGCGTGTACGTGCAGAACCGCTACGAGATCCAGATTCTTTCAAGTCCGCTCGGCGCGCCGATCACCGATCCGCACGCGATGGGCTCTATCGTCAACGAATACGCGCCCGCGAAAAATCCCGGCCTTCCCAACGGGCGCTGGCAGGCCTACGACATCGTCTTCCGCGCGGCGCGCTGGAAGGACGGCGCCATGACCGAACCCGCGCGCATGTCGGTGTGGTGGAACGGGGTTTTGGTGCACGAGAATCGCGCGGTCACGGGAAAAGCGACGGGGCTGAAGAACACGAGCGGAGAACCGGTGGGGCCGGAACCGCTGGGGCTGAAGCTGCAGGTCGAAAGCGGGGACGTGAGGTACAGGAACGTGTGGATGACGAAGCTAAAAGAACCGTACAACAGTACCACAGTACAACAATAGAACGCGAAACCTGTCTTTATTGTTGTACTGCTGTACAGTTGTACGGCTGCGCAGTTATTCCTTCGTTAGTTTTTCAGTTCTTCCACCTCGTCCTCCGTCAAGTTCCGCCACTTCCCTTCCGGCACATTGCCGAGCGCCACGCTGCCGAAGGCCACGCGCTTGAGGTCGACGACCTGGTGGTTCAGCGCGCGGAGCAGGCGGCGGATCTCGCGCTTCTTGCCCTCGGTGAGCGTGAGGCGGTAGCCGGTCTTGGTGGTTTCCACCGCAGCGCAGGCGAACACGACACCGGGTTCCACTTCGATGCCGCCCAGCAAATCCTGAATGTCCTCGTCGGAGAGCACGTGGCGGGTGCGCACGGCATACACGCGCGGCACGCCGTTGCTCGGGTGCGTGAGCTTGAGCGTGAAGTCGCCGTCGCTGGTGAAGAACAGCAGGCCGCGCGAGTCGAGGTCAAGGCGACCGACGTAGTGCAGCGTCTGGTACTCCCGCGGCAGCAGGTCGTACACGGTGGGGCGGCCGTGGGTGTCGCCGCGCGAGCACACGTATCCGGGCGGCTTGTTGAAGAGGATGTAGGCGTGCTCCGCCGCGGGCGTGACTTCCTTGCCGTCCACCTCGACGCGGTCGCCCTCGTTCACGGGCGTTCCGAGTTCGGCGACCGCGCCGTTGACGGTCACGCGCCCGGCGCGGATCCAGTCTTCCGCCGCGCGGCGGCTGCCGTAGCCGCATTGGGCCAGGAAACGGTTGAGTCTCATGTCCTCACCCCTCCCCCCCGGCCCCCCTCCCCTCTCCTTCACGCGTCGCGTCGGAAGGAGAGGGCGAGGGGGGTGCCGAAGGCGGGGGGTAGGGTGAGGATTGCAACCGCGACGCGAAGTCCTTCACCAGCGAATCCGGGCGCGTGAGGAACTCGCGCGCGATGGCCACGGCCATGTCCACCGATTCCTGCCCGTGCGCCTCGACCCAACCCGCGACCAGCGCGGCGGTGTCGGTGCCCAAGGGTTTGCCGTCGCGCAGCTCGGCGGCCATGGTGAGGGCGAGGCGCATGCCGAGGCCGCTGCGCAGGCGGTCGACGTTTTCGGTGCGCGCGAGCAGTTCGTCGAGGCGCTTCAGCGTTTCGTCGAGGTGATCGGCGTCGAGGAAGGCGGGGGTGGTCACGGGGCCTCCTGCAAGGGCGAGCCGCGGCTCGCCCATACGGAGGACCCGGGCTCCCCCGCCATGACCGACGCCACCTTGGCGAGCGCCTCGCCGCGCAGCGCCTCGGGATCGATGCCGAGCACAAGGCCGAACACGGCGTAAGGGCTCACGGTGGCGCCGCTTTCGTGCGCGCGGAGCCGCAGGTAAAGCGCGCCGCCGTCTTGACCCTGATCAAGCCGCGATTCGAGGATCTCGTCGTTCGGGTCGAGCGGCTTGTCGCGGTGGATACCGGAAGAAACGAGCCCGTTGCGGAGATTCCCGAAGGCCGTTTCGACGGCAGGGAGGCCCCCCGAATAATTTTCAAGGGCGTAGAGCACGCTTTCGATGCGGGGTGCTTTTGCGGACGTCACGGCTTCGAGGGCCACCACGTCCATGCCTTCCGGAAGACATTCGGACAACTTCGTCGCCATGTCGGTGACATCGTCCAGCGCGCGCGTGAACTCGACGATGAGCATTTCGCGCCGCGATTCGAGGCCTAAGGGCAGCGCCCCGGTGTTCTTCATCAGCGCCTTGGGGTTGAAGCCCCGCGATTGCCGAATCGGGAGGTGCAGGCGGCGGAAGGCCTTTTCGAACAGGTCGAGCGTGTTCTGGTGCGCGATGAAGCGCGAGAGGCCCGACTTCCGATACACGATGCGATAGGCGTGCGAGTCGTCGGAGTTGCGCGCGCGGCGCGAGGCGACCATCTCGGCGATTTGCTCGGGCTGGCGGCTCTCCGCCACGTGACGCACGGGCGCGGGGGCGAGCTGCGTGTCCACACCGTTGCCGGGGATGCCGCACTTCTGGCAGTCGTCCCACTTGCAATCGGGCACAGGCGCGGCGTCCTCTTTGAACATCTTCTTGTATTCGTTCTTGAGGTAGCCTTTGTTGGCGCCCGCGTGGATGAAGTCCCAGGGGAACACTTCGTCGTGCTCGCGCAGGTCGTACACGCGGCTCATGTCGTACCTGTTCTCTTCCCACAGCGTTTTCCACCCCTCGAAGGAGAAGTGCTCGCCGAAGGATTCGAAGACCATGCCGCGTTTGTACGCCTCGTAAATCAGTTTCGACTGCGAGCGGTCGCCGCGCGAGTAGAAGCTTTCCACCCAGGCGAGACCGTAGTCGGCCCAGGTGATGCGCACGCCGCGCGTGTATTTGAAGGCCTCGCGGACGTAGTCGATGTGGCGCTTGACCGTGTCCGAGTCCATGAACGCGACCCATTGCATGGGCGTGAACGGCTTGGGGACGAGGATGCCGATGTTGGCGTGCACGGTGTTCCGCGGATTGTGTTTTTTGCCGATGGCGTGCAGCCGGCGGATGAGCTCGCAGAAGGCTTCCATGTCGTCCAGGTTCTCGGTGGGGAACCCGATCATGGTGTAGAGCTTGATGTTGTGGAAGCCGCTGGCAAACACGCCCTCGGCGGCGTCGTACATGTCCTGATCGCTGATGGTCTTGTTGATCATCTTGCGCACGCGCTCGGATCCGGTCTCGGGCGCGAAGGTGGCGCTTTTGCCCCCGCTCAGCGCGGCGGCCTTGCGCGCGATGTTTTGACCGAAGCTGTTCGCGCGGAGCGAGGGGAGCGAGACGTCGACGCCGTCGAAGGCTTCGCTTTCGATGAGGTGGTCGAGCACGCGTTCCACCGGGCCGTAGTCGGCGGTGGAGAGCGAGAGCAGGCCGAGTTCGCGTTCGCCGGTGGCCTCAAGCCCCTTGCGCGCGAGGTCGACGGCGTCGTCGGGGTTGAGCTCGCGGTTGGGGCGGTACCAGTAGCCGGCCTGGCAGAAGCGGCAACCCTGCGTGCAGCCGCGCATGACCTCGACCGAGAAGCGGTCGTGCACGAGGTTCATGTGCGGGATGAGGTTGCGCGTGGGGTAGTCGGACGGGTCGAGCTTGTCGACCCAATGGCGCTTGACGCTTTTGGCGCGCAGGTAGGGGCCTTGCGAACCTTCCACAGCGGGCACGATTTCGCCGCGTTCGTTGGTCGTCACTTCAAGCTCGGCGGGCACGTACACACCGCGCCATTCGGAGGCTTCGCGCAAAATCTCCGCGCGCGTTTTTCCCGCGCGGCGGCCGTCGGCAAAGTGGCGGACGAGTTTGGTGGCCAGGCCTTCGCCGTCGCCGATGACGAAGAGGTCGAAGAAATCGGCGACGGGTTCGGGGTTGGCCATGCACGGCCCGCCGCCGATCACGAACGGCTCCCGCTCGCCGCGATCCTTGGCGAACGGGGTGATGCCGCCGAGTTCGAGCACGTACGGGACGTTGGTGTAGTTGAGCTCGGTTTGGAGCGAGATGCCCACGGCGGTGAATTCGTGGATAGCGCGGTACGACTCGAGGGTGTAGAGCGGGATGCCGGCGAGGCGGAGCTGTTCGCCCATGTCGGGCATGGGGGCGAAGGCGCGCTCGGCGGCCAAATCCGCTTCGCGGTTGAAGAGGTGGTACAGCACCTTGGTGCCGTTGTGGGACATGCCGATTTCGTAGGCGTCGGGGAAGACGAGGGCGATGCTGGCGCTGACCCCGGCGGGGTCCTTGACGACCTGGTTGGCCTCGCCGCCCAGGTATCGCCCGGGGTTTTTGACCTTGGGGAGGATACGCGGCAACGCGGCGCGGATTTCCTCGGGAGTGGCCGCGAGGGGGGCTTGGGAGGGCGTCATGGTTAATTCTCGGTCCGGTAAGGGGTTAGAACCCTTTTGGGTATTACGGGACGTGGGGGGTAAAGGTAGGCAATTTGAGGGGGGTGGGGTTGGGTCGATTGGGGTTTTGGGGGGTAGAACTAGGATGCTCGCAATCAGAGGGTTGGTGCGGGGCACGGGTAGGGTTACACCGAAGCGTTATATATGAAGCGCGACAAACAAGCAGAATAGTATGAAGGTGGCTGCAACCGCTAGCTAAGGAAAAGAAGATGCAGTTCATTGCGAATGGGCCTGATATACCCGAAGCACTTTTGCAGGCGCACGAAGAGGGGCGGGTGGTGTTTTTCTGTGGCGCAGGCATCTCCTATCCGGCCAGCTTGCCGAGTTTTAAAGGGTTGGTCGAAAATATTTACCGGTTGAGGGGCACGACACCATCGGATATAGAGCAAAAGGCAATCGATTCTGGGCGCTATGATGCCGCGCTGGATTTATTAGAGCGGCGACTCCCGGGCCAACGCCTGGCTATGCGTCGCTCATTGGCAGACGCTTTGAAGCCAAACCTTCGTCGAAAAGGTGCGTTGAATACTCAGATAGCGCTTTTACAGCTGGGCCGCAATCGCGGAGGTCTGCTACGGCTAGTTACTACCAATTTTGATCGCGTTTTCCATGCGGCTGCAAAGCGGATTCGTCAATCATTCGAGGAGTATGCTGCGCCGACATTGCCGGTACCGAAAAACAGCAGGTGGGACGGTCTAGTGTTTCTGCATGGTTTGTTAAATGACCCGTTAAATGATTTTGGCTTGAACCGCCTTGTTGTTACTAGCGGAGATTTTGGTTCGGCGTATCTCACTGAGCGTTGGGCGGCACGATTTGTAAGCGAGATGTTTCGTAATTACGAAGTGTGCTTCGTTGGGTATAGCATCAACGATCCAGTTTTGCGCTATATGATGGACGCATTAGCGGCAGATCGGATGCAAGGTGAGCGTACACTCCAAGCGTGGGCTTTCGGTGATTGTGAGTCGGGCCAAGAGCGCCAAAAGACAATTGAGTGGGAGGCTAAGGGTGTGGAACCAATTCTCTACACCGAAGTAGCAGGAAGCCAAAGCCATTTAGCACTTCATCAGACCCTTCAGGCATGGGCAGAAACTTATCGCGACGGCATTGAAGGCAAGGAGGCGATCGTTGTTAAACACGCATTAGCGCGTCCGCAGGATAGTACGCGGCAGGATGATTTTGTCAGACGAATGCTCTGGGTCTTGTCGGACAAAACGGGCCTGCCGGCGAAGCGCTTCGCTGATTTCAATCCTGTCCCATCGCTTGACTGGCTGCTAGAGCCGTTTGCAGATGAACATTTCGAGCACCGTGATCTAGCCCGCTTTGGGGTGCCCCCCCGCGCTGAAGTGGACTTCAAACTGCGCTTCAGCCTAATTCAACGGCCCGCGCCCTATGACCGCGCGCCACAGATGTTATTAGTCTCCGGAGGAGTCACGGGTAGCGAGTGGGATGAGGTGATGTTCCATCTGGCCCGATGGTTGCTACGCCATTTGGATGATCCGAGATTAGTCATCTGGATAGCTGAACGGGGCGGACAGCTGCACGGTCATTGGAGACGGCTGATAGAATACGAACTGGATCGGCTTGCCGGTATGGAACGCGATGGTAAAACTGCCGAGCTTGATGCAATAAGGTCGAAAGCACCAAACGCTATTCCTAATCCATCGATGCGAATTCTCTGGCGGCTTTTACTTAGTGGTCGCGTAAAGTCTCCGCAACGTGAATTTGATTTATATCAGTGGAGGAATCGCCTTAAGAGCGATGGTCTGACGGCCACGATGCGACTCGAATTACGAGAAATCCTTGCGCCTAAAGTGATCTTAAAGAAGCCATTTCATTGGGGAGGCGACGAGAATAAAGACGCTAGTGAGGTCCCCCGACTCGAAAAACTTGTGGATTGGGATCTCGGGTTGTCTTCAGATTATGTGCTCTACTCCCTACGAGATCAGAATGATGGGAGTTGGAAATCCACCTTGCCACTCCTGCTGGAAGATCTTCAACAACTATTGCGTGATGCGATGGATCTATTGCGCGAGCTTGGTACAGCTAACGACCACAGTGACCGATCGCATTGGGATATGCCCTCCATCACACCCCATCCACAGAACCGGAGATTTCGTGATTGGGTAAGCCTCATCGAGTTGTTACGAGATTCATGGTTGGCCGTTCGCGTTGACGACAAGGCTCGTGCGACACGAATAGCGCAAAGCTGGTTCGAATTGCCATACCCCATCTTTAAGCGTCTCGCATTTTTTGCAGCTAGCCAAGAGGACTGCATACAACCTAAACAATGGGTGGATTGGTTGTTGTCAGACGGTGCTTGGTGGCTGTGGAGCACAGATACGGGACGGGAGGTGTTCAGACTGCTCGTTCTGCAGGGAAAGTATTTGCCTGGCGACGCTCAGGAACAGTTGGAAGCAGCTATTCTAGTAGGCCCTCCCCGCGAGATGTACCGAAAGGATCTAGAAGAAGAACGATGGCGTGACTTAGTAGTGCATTCCATCTGGCTGAAATTGGCTAAACTCGCGTCGTCGGGCCTGTCTTTGAAAGAGGCCGCAGTAGGACGCCTAAGGGAAATATCCAACAGATACCCTCAATGGCATTTGGCGAATAATGAGCGTGACGAGTTCTCACAATGGATTAGTGGAACTGGCGACCCAGACTATGAAGACAGCCGAGAGGTGGACATCGCACCACGCAAGCGGCACGACTTGGTGCAATGGCTCCAAAAACCTGTACCCGAACCAAGCCCTTTCCACGAAGACACATGGCGTCAAGTTTGCCGAGAACACCCCCTAAACAGCTTGTGCGCGCTTGGTGATCTAGCCCGGGGCGGAGTGTGGCCCGCTGAGCGGTGGCGTGAGGCTCTACAAGTTTGGTCCGATAAAAAAATAGTACAGCGCTCTTGGCGTTACGCCGCACCTCTGGTGAAGACCATACCTGATGCCGACCTTCAGAAAATCGCCCACGGCTTAACGTGGTGGATGGAGGCTGTATCCAAGTCCATTAATCGTCACGAGGCCATCATGATGGACCTCTGTCGCCGAGTTCTTTCTCTTCCGCTGGAAATGGGCTCAGGTTTTCGCACCACCCGTAATAACGTCGAGGGCTATGACATTGTTACTTCTGCAATCAATCACCCCATTGGACACATCGCTCAAGCTCTAATCAATTTGTGGTTTAAACGGGATCCGAAAGACAATGATACGCTTCATGGCGACCTCAAGCCCATTTTCACCGTGCTGTGCGACGTGCAGACAGCTCGATTTCGCTACGGCAGAGTAGTACTCGGTTCGAGGCTGATCGCATTTTTCCGTGTGGACCGTCCATGGACCGAACAACATCTTTTACCACTGTTTACTTGGAGCAACCCTATCGAAGCAAGAGCCGTGTGGGAAGGCTTCCTCTGGTCGCCGCGCTTGTATCAGCCTTTGCTGACCGCTTTCAAGTCACAGTTACTGGATACCGCAAATCACTATTCTGAGCTTGGAGAACATCGCCAACAGTTTGCGGCATTCCTGACCTACGCAGCATTGGGTCCGACTGAGGGTTACAGCGCAGAAGAGTTTCGAATTGCGATTGACGTTCTTCCGCAAGATGGCCTAGAGGAGGCCGCACAGGCGCTCTACCAAGCCCTTGAAGGCGCCGCCGGTCAGCGTGAAGACTTTTGGAAAAACCGTGCTCAACCATTCTGGCAACAGATCTGGCCAAAATCCCGCGACAAGGCCACCCCGAGAATCGCCGAGGCCTTGACCCATTTGGTTATTGCTGCCCGAGGTGAATTTCCAGTTGCCCTGTCTACTGTACAAGATTGGCTGCAACCAATTGAACATCTGCATCACCTCGTGCTATTACTCCACCAATCTGGACTTTGCAAGCGATTTCCTGCAGATGCAATAACGCTGTTGAATGCCGTAGTTGCCGAAAAATCATGGCCGCCTCAAGAGCTAGGGCAGTGCTTGGCCGAGATTGAGCAGGCCCTACCGTCGGTTACACAAAACCCCAGGTATCAGCGCTTAAGAGAATACTTTCGAAGACACTTTGGATAATTGAGCCATTAACAAAGTGGCTCTTTTCCTCACGTTCAACGATCAACTTTAAGCGGCCATCGCATTTTCACCGCCATCCCCGAAACTCCAAATGACGACTGACTGGACCCCCATCACCCCCGACAACTGCGCTACCCTACCCGGCCCGTTCTACCACGGCACCAAGGCCCGCCTGGCCATCGGCGATCTCCTCACCACCGGCCGCGAAACCCACTTCGAACCCGGTAGCGGCCGCGCGCTCAAGCACATCTACTTCTCCGCCCAAATGGAACCCGCCATCTGGGGCGCCGAACTCGCCATGGCGCTCTCCAACTTGGAAGGACGAGGTCACATCTACATCGTCGAACCCACCGGGCCGTTCGAAGATGACCCCAACCTCACCAACAAACGCTTCCCCGGAAACCCGACCCAAAGCTACCGCACCACCGCGCCGCTCAAAATCGTCGGCGTTGTTGAAGAGTGGGAAGGCCACCCCGCCGAAACCGTAAAGGCGATGATGGAAGGCCTCGAGAACCTCAAGCGCCAAGGTCTTAACGTCATCGAGGACTAGCGACCCTGTTTCCAAGAGAGCCCCAATTTGCACAGAGTTGCGCACGATTGGGTTTGCCGGATTTACAAAAGAAACAGGTTAATGAAAGCCCACTTCGATGAGCGAATCGGTTGGGAACATTTATTTTTATTGCAGGCTTCAAACGATGCTTTCAAGCGACTGAAACATGGCCAAACCCATCGCACTCACGCCTCCGATCACCGGAAAAGCCGCCATCGCCTTCAATGAAAAGGCGGATCGTATTTCGCGTGGTGAAATTACGGATGCCGAGCGTAAAGCTGCGGCCGATCTCTTCGATCGCGTTTTCGCTTCCTACCGCCCTTCCACGCCCCCCCCTCGGACAGACCCGAAATAATCCGCCATGCGGTCCGTCTTTCGCCTCGGGATGCAAGATCCCGCCTCCCCCGATTTTACCTGCAACGACAGGGATCTCGACGACTTTTTCCGTAACGAGTGGAAAGCGCATCACGATCAGCTTTTGGCTGCAACATATGCTGTCGTTGAGGATGGAATAGTCATCGCGATGTTCAGTCTCGCAAACGATAGGCTCGAATCCGACAAAACCGACCGCAAAACCCGGAACAAACTCTTGCGGAGGATTCCCTACAGAAAACACCGAAAGCACTATCCGTCCGTCAAGCTTGCAAGATTGGGGGTCGCCAAAGCACATCAGGGAAAAATGATCGGTTCCTGGATCATTGCCTTCTTGAAGGCCTACTTCGTCCTGAACAACAAAACCGGGTGTCGCTATCTGACCGTAGACGCCTATCCGCATCGCACGAAGTTCTACGAAAGTAACGGGTTCACGAAGTTCAGTCCGGAATTTCCTGACCCAAAAACAGAATACATCCACATGGAGTACGATCTCAAGATCACCAAGGACTTGTATGATGGGGATCCCGTAAGGCTGGAACTCGCAAAAGCCATGATCCATGAAACCCTGAACATCGACGGCTTCGGTGCGGTCATGGGTGCTACGGAGCATCGTATTGCGAGCGAAACCCTGAAATAACGACTGACACGACCCCCATCACCTCCGAAAACTGCGCCATCCTCCCTGGCCCCTTCTACTACGGCACCAAGGTCCGTCTGGCAATCGCCGATCTCAAACGCCACGGACAATCTGTCATTGACGATTAACCGCGCAACGAATAGTCGGGTTGGCTTCGAAGCGTTAGATTCTGTTCCATGAAAACCGTGAATCTCACCATTCGTCTTGAGTCGGAACTGGCCAAAGCTCTTGAGAGGATGAGTCGCGAAACCCGCAAATCGCGCAGTGAGATCGTACGCAACGCGCTCCGTCGGCATGTGCGTTTGGCCCGATTCGAGGCTATCCGTAAGCGCCTCATGCCCTTCGCCGAAGCCAAAGGCATTTTGACCGACGAAGACGTGTTCGCCATCGTTTCGTAACCCCCGCTGAGGAGTCTCCCATGAACAAAGTCACGCCGTTCCTCATGTTCAACAACCAACTCGAAGCGGCGATCGCGTTCTACACCGCCACCTTCCCCGATTCCAAAATTCTCAACGTCGCCCGCACGGGCGAAGACGGCCCCGTCAACTCCGCCGAGTTCATCGTGGGCGGACAACACTTCATGGGCTACAACGGCGGCGATTACTTCAGCTTCTCCGAAGGCGTCTCGTTCTACGTCGATTGCGCCGACCAACAGGAAGTCGACGAATACTGGGACAAGCTTGTGAAGGCCGGCGCCACGCCCACCGCCTGCGGCTGGATCAAGGACCCCTTCGGCCTCTCCTGGCAAATCGTCCCGCGCCGCTTCACCGAACTCATCGCCGACAAGAACCCCCAAAAGGTCAAGGCCGTCATGGACGCCATGATGACCATGGTCAAGCTCGACGTCGCCGGGCTCGAAAATGCCTACAACCAAGCCTAGGGCCATCGCCCTTCTCATCGCCTTCGTCGCCGCCCTTGCGACCGCTATCGCCGTCTCACTCTCCACCCCCGATGGCAATCTGGTGGTCACACTCGTACCCGCCGTGATCGTCGGCTTGATTTCGTACGGCCTTGCCTCATGGTGGCTTCATCATCGGTAACCCACGATAGTCCCCCGTTTCCCCGGGTTTCGAACGCCCGCAAGTGTTAAATTCCCCCTTCCATGTCCACCGACGCCCCCGCGCACGCCAAGACCTACAAGCGCCCCGCCAAGACGCTCCTGCTCGACCGGGCGGCGTGCATCTCCTGCGCCGGGTGCGTCGGCACCTGCCCCGAAGAGGCGCTCGACATGTACGGCCTCGACCTGCAGGTGTTCCAGGACAAATGCACCTACTGCACGCTGTGCGTCCGCTTCTGCCCCGTCGGCGCGCTGTCCATCGAAAAGCACGCGCCCGTCGGCAATGAAAACGCCCTGACGACGCCCAAGACTCCGGCGGATTTCCACTGGCCGCCGGGTTCCGCCAAGGTGAGCGCGTGATCGCCCCGTCGTACGACGTCGTCGTCATCGGCGCCGGGCCCTCGGGCAGCCTCTGCGCCCGCAACATCGCGCGCGCCGGATACTCCGTGCTGCTCTGCGAAAAGCGCCCCGTCGTCGGTGTGCCCGTGCGCTGCGGCGAGGCCACCGGCACCGCCAAGCGCCTCGCCGATTTCATGACCCTCGACGAGGCGTGGATCGAAACCCGCTTCACCGGCGTCGTCTTCCACGGCCCCGCGGGCATCAGCCTCCGCTACGACTCGGGTCGCGAGCTCGGCGTCATGCTCGACCGCCGACTGTTCGACCAGCACATCGCCCGCGAGGCCGTGGCCGCCGGAGTGCAGCTCGAAACCGGCGCGCGCGTCACCTCCATCGGCCCGGCGCCCGAAGCCTTAACCGGACATCGCACCGTCACAATCGAAAAGGACGGCAACGTCCACGAGGTGAAGGCCAAGATGGTCGTGGGCGCCGACGGCGCCGAATCCCTCTCGGGCCGCATGGCCGGGCTCAAGACGCGCCAACTCCCGAACGGAACCTGCACCGCCATCGAGCTGCGCATCCGCGCGCAGGATCCCAACCCCGATTGCCTCACCTTTTGGGGCGGGCACGACAGCATTCCCAAGGGCTATGTGTGGGCCTTCCCCAAGGTCAAATCGGGCGTGGTCAATCTCGGATCCGGCGAACTCGTTCCCAAGATGGGCACGCGCACCCAGCTGCAGCTTTCCACCGAATACCGCGACCGCTACTACCCCGGCGCGGTGATCGAGGAAGTGCACGGCGGCGCCGTGCCCGTGAGCGGACACCTCTCCGAATACACCGCCGAGCGTTTCGCCCTGTGCGGCGACGCGGCGCATCACACCAACCCCCTCACCGGCGGCGGCATCATCCCCGGCTTGCTCGCGGGCGAGATTCTGGCGCAGTGGGTGGACAAGGGCTTCAAGGCCGGCGACCTGTCGGCGCGTTTCCTCAAGGGTTACGAAGCCTTCATGTGGGAGCGCAACGGTCGCCACCACGCGCGCGAAATGGCCATGCGCGACTTCGTCCTCGGCCTCGGCCCGCGGGACCAGGAATCGTTCTACCGCACCCTCAAGGGCATGACCGAGGCCATGGTGGGCGGCAAGCTCTCGCTGCCCTCCAAAATCGTGGGATATACCCGCCTCGGGGCGCTCGGCCTCCGGAATTTCGGGCTTGCCCGCAAGACGATTTTGGCCAAGCACTAAGCCAAACACAGAGGTTTTTGGGGGCCCGGAGTCCGGTCAACGGCATCTTGGGTTCGGGTCGGATTCGGGCCGGGTCTTACTCGTACTTCGAACTCGGACTCGTACTCGACGCAGAAATTCCTCGGAAATAGCCTTTCGAGTACGAGTTCGAGGTCGAGTACGACCGTTCTTCTTCCGGAATCAACGCACTGCGGACCTCGCAGGAACCCCCCAAGGGATGCGGATTTGCAGGGAGAACCCCCCAAACCGGCCCTCAATTCGGTTTCCTAATTCGGTTTCCTTTGTGGCCCGGTTGAGCTAAATTAAGCATCCCCCTAATTAGAGACGACAAGGAGCTCGAAATGGCTGACTTTTTCCCCGGCATCGGCAAAATCAAGTACGAGGGCCCGGAGTCCAGGAACTTCCTCGCGTTCAAGTATTACGACGCGGACCGCAAGCTGCTCGGCAAGTCCATGCGTGACTGGCTGAAGTTCGCCGTGTGCTACTGGCACACCTTCCGCGGCGTCGGCGCCGATCCGTTCGGCCCGGGCACCATCAAGCGCCCGTGGGAAGACGGCACCAACTCCGTCGACAACGCCAAGCGCCGCATGGACGTGGCCTTCGAGTTCTTCCAAAAGCTCGGCAACCCGTACTGGTGCTTCCATGACCGCGACATCGCCCCCGAGGGCGCCACGCTGGCCGAGAGCCACAAGAACCTCGACGCGCTGGTCGCGCATGCCAAGCAGTGGCAGAAGACCTCCGGCGTCAAGCTGCTGTGGGGCACCGCCAACCTGTTCTCCAACCCGCGCTACATGAACGGCGGCGGCACCAACCCCGACGCGCACGTGGTGGCCTACGCCGCCGCGCAGGTGAAGAAGGCCATGGAAGCCACGCTCGAACTGGGCGGCGAGGGCTACGTGTTCTGGGGCGGCCGCGAGGGCTACCAGAGCCTGCTCAACACCGACATGAAGCGCGAGCTCGACCACTTCGCGCGCTTCCTGCAGTCGGCCGCCGACTACAAGAAGGAGATCGGTTTCAAGGGCACGCTGCTCATCGAGCCCAAGCCCAAGGAGCCGACCAAGCACCAGTACGACTTCGACGCCGCCACGGTGATGGGCTTCCTCCGCACCTACGGCCTCGAGAAGGAATACCAGATCAACGTCGAGGCGAACCACGCGACGCTCGCGGGCCACACCTTCGAGCACGACCTGGAGATCTCCTCGCGCTACGGCCAGCTCGGCTCCATCGACGCCAACACCGGCGACGCGCAGCTCGGCTGGGACACCGACCAATTCAACATGGACATCAAGAGCACCACGCTCGCGATGCTCGTGGTGGCGAATCAGGGCGGCCTCCCGGTCGGCATCAACTTCGACGCCAAGGTGCGCCGCGAGTCCACGGATCTCGAGGATCTGTTCATCGCGCACATCGGCGGCATGGACGCGTTCGCGCGCGGCCTGATCAACGCGGCGAAGATCATCGAGGAAGGCACGCTGGCCTCGTGGGTGAAGAATCGCTACTCCAGCTTCGACTCGGGCATCGGCGCCGACTTCGAGGCCGGCAAGGCGGGCTTCAAGGAACTGGAGAAGTGGGTGCTCGCCGCCGGTGAGCCGAAGCAGATCTCCGGCCAGCAGGAGAAGTACGAGGTTCTGCTGAACCAGTACGTCTAAGAATCGATGGAGCGAGGCCGCGCTAAAATGGCGGCCCGCGACGGGTTCGAAAACCCCGTTCCGCCTTGGCGGGGCGGGGTTTTTCATTGCCCGGCCACTTTGTACCTTAACCCTTCGATTTCGCGAAAATCGGGCGGAAAAATCGGGCAAAATCGGGCAAAGACCCGAGGGGTTCACATGCACGGAATGACGATCAAAACCTCAAGGGGGGTCGCCCTGTCGGCCGCCTTGGTGTTGGGGGGGCTCTGCGGGGTCCGCCCCGCGCCCGCTCAGGAAACCCTGAGTTCCGTCCAGCGCGAGCTGGACCGCGTGGAACGGGAGACCGAACGCGAGAAGGAACTGCATCGGCAGGAGCGCGCCCGCGCCGCCGAGTTCGAGAAGCAGAAGGCCGCGCGCCTGCAGGCGCTGCAGGAGCAGCTCGCCGCCGCCGACGCGCGCATCGACAGCCTCAAGCAGCGCACCGAGGTGGAACGCCAGCGGCGGTCGTCGCAGCGCGCCATCGCCGCGCAGTTCCAGGCGCGGCAGAAGGCCTTCCGCGGCGACCTCGACCGCGAGATGCAGGCCATGATCCGCTGGGTCGAGACCGATTTTCCCTACCAGCGCGACCGCCGCCTCTCCGAGTGGCGCGAGCTGGCCGTCGCGAACCGCGAGGCCACCATCCCCGTCGAGGAAGTGCTGGTGCGCTTGTTCGGGTTGATGCAGGCGTCGCTCGACTTCGCGCAGAACTCCGAAGCCTATCCCGGCACCTACACCACCGCGCAGGGCGTCACCCACGAAGGATTCTACGTCCGCCTCGGTGCGGTCACCATGGCCTTCTCCGCCACCGACGGCAAGCAGCAGGCCTACCTCGCCAAAACTGCGGACGGCTACGTGTGGCGCGACGCGGACCTCACCAGCGAGACGAAGACCGCCATCCGCAGCGCGGTAAACGTGGCCCAAGGCCGCGAGGCCCCGCGCCTCGTGCCGTTGCCGGTGGAGATCGCATCCGCGAAAAACGGGGGTGCAAAATGAACACCGCACGTGCCTTTATCCTCGCGGCGTTCATGGCGTTCCCCATCGTCGCAACGGCCCAGGTCAAAATCGACGACAAGGCCGATCAGGTCGAGGCCCTCAAGATCGAGCTCGAGCAGGCCAAACAGAACCGCGACCGCGTGCTGGCCAAGCGCTGGGACGACAAGCAGCGCGACACCGAGGCCCGCGAGAAGTTCAACCGCGACTACGACGAGGTCAAGAACCGGCTGGAGCTGAAGATCCAGGAGGCCGATCGCCTCCACGCCGAGATCCAGAACCAGTTGCGCGACGCCGAGGAGGCGCAGGCGCGGGCGGAGGAGGAGCGCGTGCGCTTCCTCTCGCTGTCCACGGCGCTGCGCGACAAGGCGCGCGATCTGTCCGGATCGCTGGAGCGCGCCTTTCCGGCGCGGGTGCCCGAGCGCATCGCGGCGCTGAACAAGGTGCAGTCCATCGCCGACACGCGCCGCGACGCGCCCGGCGACATCCTCCGCGCGCTCACGACCTATCAGCGCGCCGAGCTGGCGCTCACGCGCGAGATCGCGGTGGAGCGCCGCGGGTTCACCCGCGCCGGCAACACGGCGGGCGAGGGGTTGTTCCTGCGCCTCGGCACCGTCACCGCCGCGTACAAAGACGAGGCCACCGGCGCGGCGGGGCTGCTTCTCAAAAATCCCCCGGACCGCACGCTGGCCCTGTTCGACTGGAAGGAAGTGCTGCCGCCCGCCGACGCGAACGCGCTCGCCAAGGCGATGACGGTGCTGGAGAAGGAGTCGGGTGGTGTGGTGCTGGTGCCGATGGACGTGCTCCTGACGCAGAACCTCACCAAGATGTACACGCGCGCCTCCGACAAGGGGGTCCTTGCCAAGCTCTTCGAAAGCATCATCACCGGCGGTGTGTTCATGATCCCGCTCGGAATCGTGCTCCTGCTCACGGCGCTGCTCGGCGTCCGCAAGTTCCTGTTCTTCCGCCGCGCGCGGCGCGGCGAGCGGGAGCATGCCGCCGCCGTGGAGATGGCGGTGCGCGGCGATGTGAAGGGGCTCAATGCCCTGCGCGACGCGAACCCCGCGAACCCCGTGTTCCGCGCGCTGGCCGAAGTCGCCGGCATCGCCGCGCAGCCCGGCGCCGCCCGCGCCGACGCGGAGAAGGCCGTGCGCGAGTTTTTCCTGCGCGAGCAGCCGCGTTTCGAGCGCGGGCTCAGCACCATCGCCGCGCTGGCGGCGGCGGCCCCCATGCTCGGCCTGCTCGGCACCATCTCGGGCCTCGTGGCCATGTTCCAGGTCATCACCGACCTGGGCGTGAACGATCCCAAGATGCTCGCGGGCGGCATCGGCGAGGCCCTCATCACCACCGAGTCGGGTCTGGTCATCGCCATCCCCGCGCTGCTGCTCCACACGTGGCTCACCAACCGCGCGGACGATCTCAGCGCCGAGTCCGAGTACCGCGTGGCCTCTACGCTCAACGCCCTGTGGCCGGGAAACTGACATGGCGGATCTCGGCACCATCGTCGATCATGTCTGGCACCTGCTGCGGCAGGGCGGCTGGTTCATGCTCATCCTGTACCTGATGGGACAGGCCGGCTGGATGATGGCCCTGGCGCGCTGGCGGGCCTATCGGGCCATTCCCGTTCCCCGGAGCGGCTGGGCCGCGGGGTCCGAGTCCTCTCCCGAAGAGTTGGAGCGGCGCCTCATGGCTTCGGTGGGCGGTCGCGGGCTGTTCGCGGAACTCGTCCGCGAACTTTCGTCCGTGCGACCTCTCGGCGAGGCGGCCCTTGTGCGCAAGGCGCGCGAGCGGCTGAGTCATGCGGGACACGGGCTCAACCAGACCCTCGGCACCATCGCCGTGCTGGCCGCCGCCGCGCCCATGATGGGCCTCGCGGGCACGGTGAGCGGCGTGATGGTCACCTTCGGCGTGATCACGCAGTATGGCGCGGGCAACCCCGGCATGATGGCCGGCGGCATCGCCGAGGCGCTGATGGTCACCGAGGCCGCGCTCGTCATCGCATTGCCGCTGATCCTGCTCCACGACCGCCTGCAAGCCCGCGCCGATGCGATTGAGTCGGAAGCCGTGGCCGCGGCGAACACCTTGATCCGGGCCTATGTCGCTCGTCCTGCCGCACTCTCCTCCGCGCTCTCCTCCGAGGAGGCCGCATGAGCGGGTCCGACGAGTTCGGCCTGAAGCGGCGCGTCCGCCGCCCCGCCGAGATCAACCTGATCAACATGATCGACATGTTGTTCTTCCTCATCGTGTTCTTCGTGCTCACCAGCAGCTTCACCAGCGAAATCGGCGTGGACATCTCCAAGCCCAAGGCGCAAAGCGCCAAGACGCTGCCGCGCCAGCCTCTGCTCATCGGTATCACGCGCGAGGGGAACATCCATGTGAACGAGAGTCCGGTCAGCCCGGCGGCGCTGGAGGGAGTCCTTCGTCACTACATGGCGCTCGACCCCGAGCGCTCCGTGGTCATCGTCGCCGATCGCGAGGCCGTGATGGCCAACACGGTGGCGGTGCTGGACGCCTGCAACCTCGCGAACGTGAAGAAGGTCTCCGTCTCCACGCTCCGGGAGTGACGGGATGAAGCGGATCCCTGCCGGCCTCGCGCTGTTTCTCGCGGCCCTCCTGATCAATACCGGGCTGTTCCTCGTCGTGCCCGTGCTGCAGGCGGCGTTCCGCGCGCCGGTCGCCGCCGAAAAGCAGGCCGACTCGCTGGTGCAGCGCGACGTGACGCTGCCGAACCGCGAGCCCGATCGCCCGCCGCAGCGCGAGATCAAGGAGATCAAGCTCGTGCAACCGGCGACGCAGGCGGTGGCCGAGAGCCGCCCGTCCATGCCCGGCGGCGGCCTCGCCATCGACTTGAGCCCGGCAGGCGGCGAAGGCTCGATGGAGCTGGTCTCCGGCGGCGATCGCACCGGCCCTCTGGGCTCGGGCACGGGCGGCGGCTCGGGTTCGGGCTCCGGCAACATGGTGTACGAGCCGGGCCAAACCGATTCCGACGCGCGCATCTCCGGCGCCGACCAGCCGCCGCGCTACCCGCCGCGCGCCGAGCGTGAGGGCGTCACCGGCTACGTCGATCTCATCTTCGTGGTGAGCGAGGCGGGGTTCGCCACCCAGATCACCGTGCTCAAGGAGGAGCCGCCCGGATACGGCTTCGCCGCCTCGGCTATCGAGGCGGCGCGCAAGCTCCGCTTTCAGCCCGCCATGCTCCAGCGCACCCCCGTCAAGCAAAAGGTCCGTCGCCGGATCAACTTCGAGCTATGAGCCGCGCCGCCTTCATCCCCAACTTTTTCCGCACGGCGGTGTTCGCGCTCGCGTTGGCCGCGTTCGCGGCACCGGAGGCGCGGGCCCAAACTCCGGCTCCCAAGGATACGGCGACGCCGACGGATCCCCTCATCCTCGGCAATCTGTATTACGACAAGGGCGATTGGTCCCGCGCGGCCGAACAGTACCGGTTCGTCACCCGCGACACGACCTCGTCGCTGCGCCGCGCGTATGGGTGGTTCAACCTCGGCAACTGCCACGTGCAAACCGGGTCGCTGCATCGCGCCGTGGTCGCTTATCGCCGGGCGGTTGAAGAGGCCCCGAACTTTTCGCGCGGATACCAGCTGCTCGGCGACGTGTATTTCACCATCGACGCGCTCGGCGAAGCGGTGGCCGCGTACACGCGCCTGCTGGAGCTGGAGGAGGGATCGGTGCGCGCCCGCCAAATGCTCGGCGAATGCGCGCTCAAGGGCGGCGACATCACCGGCGCGCTGCGCAACTTCGAGGCGGCGCTGAAGGTCGATCCCGACCTGCCCGAGATCTATCTCGCCATGGCCGAGAGCTACGCGCGCATCCGCGACTACGCCTCGGCGCAAAAGGTGCTGGAGGAGGCGCTGCTGCGCCTGCCCAAGCCGCTGGCCGCGGGGTACTTCTATCTCGGCCAGCTTTATGAGCTGGATGGCAAGGCGCGCAAGGCCGTGCGCGCCTATGAAGAGGGGCTCCTGCTCGAGCCAAAGCGCGCCGACTACTACGTGCGCATCGCGAGCATCCATGAGCAGGCCGGCGACGATTTCCTCGCGCTGCTTATTCTGGAACAGGGCGTCGCCGCCGGCATCCAGCGTCCCGATTTTCACTTGCGTCGCGGCGGCATTTTCTTCCGCCAGGGCCGCTTCGCCCCGGCGCTGGCCGAGTACCGCCGCTCGATGGAACTGGGCAGCCCGCAAGGCCGCATCGGCGTGGAGAATGTGGCGGCCGCCTACTTCAACGCCGGAAAGAAGAAGGAGGCCGAGGAGGCCATGGCGGGGGTGGGGGAGGAGTGAAGGATCCCCGGATTTGCATCGTCATCGTCGGCTTTGAGGACGAGCCTTCCCTGCAGGCATGCCTCGCTTCGATCCGAGCACAAACGTACGCGAATCACCGGACTCTCCTTGTCGACAACAGCGTTTCGAGGGCCTTGGAGCGTACCTTTTCGCGCGATGCGGAGCTTGAGTACGTGCGGTCGGGATCGAACCTCGGTTTTTCCCGGGGCGTCAATCTCGGCATTGTCCGATCCATCGCCTCGGATGCAGAATACACGTTGCTTTTGAATCCCGACACGGTGCTGGAGCCGGACTGCCTCGAACAACTGGTCGATGCCGCGGCCTCGCTTCCGGACGTCGGAATCGTCGGAGGTCGCATCCACTATCTCTCCGATCCCGGCAAGACCTGGTATGCCGGTGGGAAAATCGATCGCGTGACCGGTGTGGGGAAGCACCTCGTCTTGCAAGGCGAGACCCCGGTGGAAACGTCCTACGTCACGGGGTGCTGCATGCTGGTTCCCAATGCGCTATTGAGACGGATCGGCGGCCTCAAGGAAAGCATCTTCATGTACCTGGACGATGCCGAGTTTTGCATGCGCGTCCGGCGCGCAGGCTTCCGGCTTTATTACAACCCCCAGGCGCGGCTGGGCCATCGCGTGGGACCCGGATCCGATTGGCGCGGATATTCCGATCATTACCTCTACTTCAGCGTGCGGAATCGTCCGCTTGTGGCCAGTACGGTCGCTTACCGGGCGTGGTTGCATGCCATGGCGATCTCCATTGGCACGGTGAAGGCTTTTCGGTATGCGGTTGTCCCCGGGATTCGCGATCGGGGCCGGAAACTGCGAGCCATCGGGTGGGGAATTCTGGATTCGCTCACGAACGAGGCGCGCGAGCGCAAACGTTTCCCGGGGCTTTTTTCGCCTTCTTCCGCGACGCCTTCAGCTTAAGGCGAGTACGGCGCTCAGAGCGGAATGTCGTAGTTTCCGCGGAGGTAGGCGATTTTTTCCCGCAGCCAATGCTTGCGGAACAGCGCCCGGAACTCCCCCGGCGAGAGCACGGATGTGCGCAGGATGGCTCGCCGCTTCGCCGGTATCGCCGGGAGCAGGCGGAAGAAGGCGAGGTTTCCCAGCACGAACGAGAGCGGATGCCCCGACCAGATGGCCTTGAAGAGCCCCCAGGTCTTGACGAAAAAGATCGCGGGGATGAAGCGGATCAGGGCGCCTGCAGGAAAGTTCTTCAGCACGAACAGCAGAAAATTCCGTTCCGCGTAGTACAGGCTCGTGTAGCTGCGTCGGCCGCCTTGGGAAACACCTCCGAGGTGGTAGATGCGCGAGTCGGGCACGAACAGGATTTTTTCCCGGGCATGTTGAGCTCTGAACGAAAGATCCAGATCCTCGTAGTTCAGGAAGTAGTCGGGATCGAACAACCCGATTTTTTCGAGTGCCCGCCGCGAAAACACGGCCGCACCCCCGCAGGCCGCCGTGATGAAGCGCGGCTTCGAAAACAGCGAGACGGGATAATTGACGAAGGTGCAGCCCTTGCCGCACGTGTAAAGCGTATCTCCCGCGGAATCCACCTTGGTCCGGTCATGGTGCTGGATCAGGAAACTTTGAAAGATTCCCACGCCGGGATTCGCCTCAATGGCGGTGGCCAACGCCCCGAGGGCTCCGGCCTCGACTTCGACGTCGTTGTTGAGGAAATAGATGTGGCGGCCTCGGCAATGGACGTAACCCAGATTGTTGCCGCCTCCGAACCCGAGGTTCGCTCCCGCCTCGACCACGCGCACCCAAGGATGGCTGGCCCGAACATGATGAACCGAGTCGTCCACTGAACCGTTGTCGACGAGGACCACCTCGAAATCACGAAAGGTCTGCGCCGTGAGCGAGGCGAGGCAGGCGTCCAGCAACGCGCGGCCGTTGTAATTGACCAGCAGGACGCTGAAAAACGGCGCGGAATCGCTGGCGGCCATTCTCGGATCAGCCCGAATACTTGCGGTTCCGGGCCCAGTCCACGAGCGCGGGGGGCAGGTACCGGCTCATGATTTTCTCGCGCAGCGTTTCCTGGAAGTCTTCGCCCTGTCTCTGCTTGAACAGGGTCCAGTGCGCGTTGGAGATTTCTTCCTTGGGGCGGCTGCTCGAGTAGTAATAGAGCGCGATCGACTTGCGCGTCCGGTCGGGTGGACAGGCCAAGGGATTCGGGTGACCGTGGTAGGCGAAGTCGGTGGTGTTGAAAACGACAACCCGTCCGAAAAGTGGTAGAATTTTCTCGCGGCAGGCGGCCATGTCGCGATCCCACAATTCCAGATGTCCGCCGTACTCTTCCTTCCAGTCCTTGTTGAGATAGATCAGCATGTTGATGCGACGATGCAGTTTCAACCGGTAATGCCAGTTGAAGTCGGCGTGGATTTTCAAGAACCCGCCGGGAAGGATTTGATGCAGGCCCCCGCCCTCGTAGTAAGGGTCCGGAATCAGGCCCTTGATCCCCGTGAGTTCCTCGAGAAATTCGAGCACCGGAGCCGAGTTCAGATAGTGCAGAAAGCGGACGGTATTTTCCCCAAGTCCGTTTTCGACCCGGGAACCTAACTTCTTTTGGCGCGGATCATCGAAGGCGATCCAGTCGATGGTCTTGGGGGCGGGAAACTCTCCCAGCAAGCCTTCCAGCACGGATTCCGGGAACACCCCGTCCATCTGGATGTGCGGGAAGGGCGACGCAGCCTGGTATGCGTCCTTGTATCGGGACGGGTCGGATAAGATTTGCATGAGAGGGGCTAATCTACAAATGCCGCCTTGGCTGAGAGGCATGCGGACGGGAAGCGGAACCTTTTTTATTATACCCCTCCATCCAGCCGGTACTTATTTGATCATGCTGCCTAAGAACCCATGGGGCGGCATCCTGTCCCGATTAAGGACCGAGCTTCGTAAAGGCGCCGGTTGGTTTTTTCTTTCGAGCTTGTTGGCGCCTCTGATTTCTTTGCTCATGGGGCCGTTGATTCTCAGGAAGATCGGACTCGAAGAGTATGCCGTGCTGGCGTTGGGCGGATACTTCTTTTCCTTCGTGACGGTATACTACGACATGGGGACATACCCCCACCTGTTGTCGGTTTTTTCGAAGCGGGATTCGGGCAGGTTTCTAGACTTCGGAAACGCGATGGTGCTCAGGTCGATCATGCTGTTGGGCTTCTTCGGGACCTTGGCACTATGGTCGTTGATGCACCCCCGGCCCGACGCGCTGTACGCGTACCTCGCCGTATCCATGATCGGGTTGGCGTTGCCATCTCCCAATCTCGACTGGTATTTCATCGCGAAAAGGCGCTACTTCGACTTTTTCAGGATGAAGCTGATCTTCAGTATCGGCCCGCTGGTCCTGATCCTCGCTTGGTTTTTTTCCCGGCGGGAGGGCATCGTCTGGATCGCGGCGATCAACGTCGTATCCGCAGGGGCCGCCTCCGCGTATGCGATTCACGTATTGGGGTTTGGAAGAGTCCGCGACGGCGTGTCCTGCCTGTTGAGGACGTCCTGGCGAGGCGCGTTCGGGTTGGTCTTCAAGGTTTTTCCGCTCGCGATGACGCAGCTGCTGACCCCCTATTTCCTCGCCTATTCCTTGATATGGTTCTCTCGTGTCGTGACAGAAAAGGAAATCGTGGGTGCCTTCGGAATCAGCTATCGCGTGGCGATCGGATTTTCAGCGCTGCTTGCCCCGCTTTCGTTGTACATCATTTCACGGTCACAAGGTTCGGTTCGATCCATTCGATTGCGGAGGCTGCTTGGCCCGTCCCTTCTGCTCACAGCCGGCTTTGGAATCATCGGCATTGGGGTCATCACTCTTTACTTCAGGGCTTCCGGCGTGAACCCGGCATTGTACGCTTATACCGTCGAGACGTTCTCGATATTGCTCATTGCCATCTTCTTCGTGTGCCTCAGAACGGTTTACGTCAGCCGTAGTGCCGCCGAAGGTCGGTACAAGGCGTATTTCGTCATCCATCTACTGGCGTGCTTACCCACGCTAACCCTGTCCATGTGGTCACAAATCGATGTTTTGCCACGGTGGATCCCATGGCTGTCGTGTTTGCCGGACGCGTTCGCGACGGCAGGGTTTATTACCTACTTCTATTTATTCCACGACCGACCGGGACGCGGAATGAGGAGAACCAGTTGAACGGGAAGTTTCGTACCGCGACGCGGATCCGCCGGGAGTTCGGGTTCTCGGGCCTGTGGCTCGTCTTTCGCTTTCGTTTGGCCGTCTGGGTAGTCGGCCTGGCCCGTCGTCTGGTGCACTTCGATCCGAAAGGCGATCCGGTTCGGGTCGCGCTGGACGATTTTTTCTCTAATGTGAACACCATGAGCGGTCCGCGGGTCCTCGAGCTGGGGGCCTGCAATTTTTCCAGGAAAACCGCCTTCCATTCGTACTCCGAATACGTCGGCTTCGACATCCATCCGGGCCCTCACGTTGACGTCACCGGAGACATTCATCGGCTCTCGGAGTATTTTCCGGAGAACCATTTCGACGTCGTATACGCTGTCTCCGTATTCGAGCATCTGGCCATGCCGTGGAAGGCCGTCGAGGAAATCAACAAGGTGCTCAAGCCGGGTGGCACCCTGTTCATTTTCACTCATCATACCTTTCCGTTGCACGCCGAACCGTGGGATTTTTGGCGGTTCTCCAGAGAAGCCTTCCGCGTGCTGCTGAATCGCGAAACGGGATACGAGGTCTTGCGTTGCGACATGGGCCAGCCCTGCATCATTTTGTCTTTGGAAAGAGTGGAAAGCCTGTTGCGGGCTCACGATTACCTTTCTTACATGGGCGTTTCGGTGACAGCCAGGAAAATTGGCGGGGCCAGCTCCGCGTCAAACTGGGATGTCGACGCACGGGGAAGCGTTGAGGGCCTGTATCCGCTGGATGCTACGACCGCCGTGAAGGCGTCTCCGATTCTGGACTACATGACCGCAAGGCGGGTGGTCACAAAATCCGGTTCCGGAGAGCGGAAATGAGGCTGGCACGCCTTGTCTCGCTCTTCCGGACGCACGGCGTCCCGGGGGCGCTCCGGCTCATCGTATTCAGGCTCGTGATCGAGGCTGTCAAGGGGGTAAGCCTTCCAGCCCGCTTCGGCGGCGAAAAAGACGACCCCACCAACCGAATTTTCGAAGAGTTCCTCGCGCGCGCAAACGCAATCAAGGCTCCCCGCATCCTGGAACTGGGTTCCCGGAACATCTCGCACCGCCATCATTTTAAAAATCCATCCGAGTATGTCGGGTTCGACATCAATCCGGGAACTGGCGTGGACATGGTGGGGGATGCCCATGCGCTCTCACGCCATTTTCCGGCCGATCATTTCGATGTTGTCTACGCGATTTCCGTGTTCGAGCACCTTTCAAGGCCCTTGACGGTCGCGGAAGAGATTCACAAGGTGCTCAAGCCAGGCGGCATCGTATTTGTTTTCACCCATCACACGTTTCCTTTACATGCGGAACCTTGGGACTTCTGGCGGTTTTCCCGGCACGCGTTTCACGAGATGTTCGGCCCTCGTACCGGCTATGAAATTGTTTCCTGCGAGCAAGGACTCCCCTGCGTCGTCTTGCCGCTGCAAAAGTCAGAGGCAACCCGATGGACCCACCGAGTGTTGTCTTTCATGGGGGTTTCCGTGCTGGCGCGCAAACTCGAGAAACCGCAAGTAGCGGATCCCGATGTGCCGCCGCCGGAGACATATCCGGTTCAGTATTCGGACGACGTCAATGATGTGTTTATGGCGTATTGTGCCTCCCGGCGCGGATCCCGGGCGATCCGACGCCGAGGCTAGCGGCGGCGAAACGTATCGGCGACGTTCGCAGCGGCATCCGCGACGATCATGCCCACCAGGCGCAGTTCCACCGCCATTCGGGCAAACATGAACCTCGGGCCGCGGGTGGCGCGAACCACCAAATAAAGCGGCGCGATTACGATGGAGTTGAGCGCCATCAAGGATATGTGCGTCAAATAGGACCCGAGGCCTGAGTGGAGGCGCACGTAGGTCAGATAACTTTTCATGAAAATCAGGCGCCGCCAGGCATGGTCTCGCTTCTTGAAGCTCGTTCCGCCGAAGTGCGTGATCTTCTCGTCGAGTACGACGGCAACTTCGAGGCCTGCGAGGCGAAGTCGCTTGCAAAAATCCACGTCTTCCATCCAGATGAAATAGGCCTCGTTCAAGGGCGGGCTTTGCCCAAAAAGGTTTCTGCGGAAAAACAGAAAGGCCCCGGGAATTTGTTCAACGTACTGCACGCCACTCGCGGCGCGAATCCTGGCGTGGAACCAACGGACCGAAAGCCTTTTCATGAATGGAATGGCGCCTAGCACGCTTCGCATGATCACGTATTGGCCGATTGTGGGAAGATTCGGGTAAAAATCTTCGATCTGCGGTCGCCCGTCGTCACCGTGTAGCAGCGGCCCGATAGCGCCGATGCGCGGGTCGTTTTGCAGCTCACGGATCAGCCGTGGAAACGGGTTGGACAGGAAAACCATATCGGGATTGAGAACCAGGAAATAGTCTCCGGTTGCCCTCGCCCAACCGATGTTCACGGCCTTCGAAAAGCCGAGGTTCTCCCCGTTCAGGATCACCCGGACGTTTTCGTGGCGCGTGAAGGCTTCGAGGTACGCGGGGTCATTCGATCCGTTATCCACCAGAACGAGCTCGAAGCCGGATGCGGGCACGTGGGCGAAGAGCGAGGAAACGCACTCCTCCAGCACATCCCGGGAGTTCCAGGTGACGATGACGATTGAGATTAGTGGCATTGAATTTTCACGCGGCAATCTTGTAAAAGTAAGTTTAGGAGGCATGAAGCGTCAGGCCACCTTGCCGGGGAATGGCAATTTTAGGAGTTTACGGCCTCGATGATCCTCGTCAGCACGATTTCGTTTTGCTTTGCGGCACTCATTTGGATCGAGTGCGTTGTTCGGAAGTCGGATCCTTTTTCTCCGGAGCGCTTCTATCTCTTTTTTCATGCCATTGGGCTCGGCGTAGCTTTTTTGGGCCTGCATGAGGCAATGACGCCCTTTCGTCCTTTGACTTCATTGGTTTATTTTGGGAGCGCCGCAACCTTCGTGCTAGGGGTGTGGACCGTCAAGCTGTTGATGGGGGCCGGCGGGCCGCGCGTGTATCCGGATTTGAATCGTTACAACTGGAAGCTCCATCTGTGGCTCGCTTTCGCGCTTTTCGTGTTTTTCCTGGGTGGCCTGATCGTCGCGTATTCTGGCGCCGGAGAATTTCCTCTTCTTGCAAAGCGCAAAGGGGACGCCATCGGTAGATTCTTCGAAGTCAGCCTTTGGGCAAGTATCGGCTTTAGCTACGGCGGCGTCGTCGCCTATCTTTTTTTCATAGCGGTGTTTAAACGTCCCAAGCAGCGCTCATTTGTCATTGCCAGCTTGATGATGATCGTCGCGACTATTGGGTTCTTTTCTCTCGCCCTAAGCCGTAGCGGGCAGGTGTTCTTCGGGCTTTCCGCCCTATTGTTCTATCACTATGCCATACGACGCCTTTCATTGTGGAAACTGTCTTTCGCCTTTTCCGCTTTTGCCTTGCTTGTGCTTGTGACAGGGTATCAAAAGGCATACTCGTTGGCCGAGCGATATGATCTTGAGCCAGGCAGGGTATTTCAAATGGCTCTCACGATCCCGTATATGTATTTCGCCAATAATTATTGGAACCTTGATTACGCGCTGAATCGTGAGAACCATGTGCCGGAGCATCCGCAGACGTTCGGATATGCTACGGCGTCTGGGGTTATCAATTTCATGCCCATGGGATTGGGTGTAGGCATCCGCGACATGGGTGGTTTCGACGACCAGTTCAACAAGTCTTCCGTCAAGGTGCGCGGTTGGAACACTTTTCCGTACCAGTGGGCCCTTTACAAGGAGTTTCGGGTGCCGGGAGTGCTGGCGGGAGCCTTTGCTCTGGGACTTCTATTAGGATGGATGTATTGCCGAGTGCTTGCCCAACCCACCGTCCTGAATGTGGCCGCATATGCCTTTTCGGGTTATTTCATAGCAATGAGCATGTTCGGCTATTTTCCCGAAGCCTCCATATATGTATATGGGTTAATTTATGTGGTTGCGACCTGTTATTTCTGTCAGAAGCTCGTTGCAAGATCGGAAACTCCGGGCCCTAACGACGAACCCGCGTCCCCTTCTTGATATATTATCCGCCTCGGATCCAAATCAGGAAAGCGGTTGACACGCATGGCAAAAAATACGGGCTTCGGATTATTCTTGAACTTCTTCCATATCCTGATTCGAAGGAAGCGTCTCATCGTCACGGCCGTTTTTGTGCCGACCGTTATTAGCATCGTGGCGGTACTGATCGTCGACAGCACCTACAAGTCGGAAGCCTTGGTGAATCCCCCCAAGAACGAGGCGGGCGGAGGGGTCGGGGCGCTACAGGAGCTGGGCGCGGGGGCGATGGGTGGGTTGTTGGGATCCGTTCTGGGCGGAGGCGAGGCCGGAGTGGACGAGTGTGTCAGCATCCTGGAATCGACGCGGTTTGCGAGGCTGGTGATAGATAAGTTCGATCTGGAGACGTCCTACGGTTTCAAGAACAACGAAAAGCCGCGGAAATATTTTTTCTCCGATGTTCTGAAGGCCTTCCGCCGAAGGGCCGGCTATGAAATCACGGATGAGAACGCCATTCTTCTTTCCATGAAGGATACTTCCGCCGTGCGCGCGCGCGACATGGTTTTGTACATGATTCAAGCCCTGGACAGCTTGTATACCGATGTTCAAAAGACCGCCACTCGCCAGCGACTCGGATACATCGACGCTCGCTTGTCCGAGGCCGAAGCCGAAATGAAACGGCTTGAAGATTCGCTCGTCGTGTTCCAGAACAGGCATAATTTGCTGGTACCCGATGAGCAGGTCCGCATGATCCTCCAGAATGCTGCCCAAACGGAGCTGAGACTGGAGATGGTCAAGGAAGAGGCGGAGCTTGAGGCGACCCTGCGTGGAAAGGCAAGTGGTCGCTATCGCGACCTCGTCGCCCAGCAAAAGTTGCTTGAGAAGAATCTCCAAAGTCAAATCCACAGCACTCCGGGCGCCAACAGTCTGATTTTGCCGACGCAAACGCTTCCTGCTCTGGCGACGGAATATTTCCGGCTGGAAAGGGCTTATACGGTGCGGTTGGGTGTCTACAAGTTTCTAGTTCAGCAGGCGGAGATGCTCAAGCTGGATGCCAACAAGAACATCCGCGTCATCTCCATGGTGGATCCCCCGTGGGTGAACGACAAGCGCGTATCCCCGAAGCGCCGCGTGGTTGTTCAGGCGACTTTTACGATCTCGCTTCTTCTCTCAATTTTCCTCGTGGTGCTTTGGGAAGCATGGCGTCGGCATGGTGAACGAAACCCCGAGACTGCCGGGCTCGTGGCGGATATCCGACGCGATCTCTTCAGGTTTTAGCGCGCGCGGTTCTTAGGGAGTTGTGAGCCTCATGGGACAATTACGCAGTTCTTCCCCGTTTTTTCAGCCAGGGCCTCCGGCGCCCGTGGGAAACCCGGATGCCGAGATACTCCGGTTTCTCCAGGAGCGCGCCGAGGGAAAAATCCTTGATATGGGAGGCGGGCTTGGGGCCTATGCCCACGCCCTTACCAGCTTGGGACGCGAAGTCACGTTGGCGGAGTTGAACGAGGCGTGCCTGAAAAGCGCACGGAGCCTTTCGCTTCGGACGCTGGATATGAACACAACAGCGTGGAATGAGCTGGAAAAAAAATTCGACACGGTGATGCTGGTTGACGTACTAGAGCACGTTGAGAACCCGAGAATCTTCCTGCAAAATGTGGTGTCATGTGCGCGGGAAAAGGTGCTGTTGACGGTGCCATGCAATGATGATTTCAAGAAGCTTTTTGATCTCTGCCTGACATACGGTCACGTCGCCGTATCGGATCATATACAGCAATTCACGAGCAGGGACATTGCCGACCTTCTTGGCAGCCTGGGATGCGAATTCACCATCGTTCCGGGAAGCCACCTGTTTCCGGATCCAATCCTCTCTTTGCTCTACAACGAAATGTGGAAAAGCTTGAGAGGAAAGATCGCGCTTTCTTCCGTCCGCATCTTCCAGAAAAGAGGCTGGTTGCCGCGTTTGTTTCCTTCGCGAATATTCGTCGAGGCACGCTTGCGTCCGGCGATGCGTCTTCAAGCCGAGGCTGATGACGGGAGGTGGGGCGAGAACCCGAGGCCCGAGAGTCGGGAGTAGTCCGCCGTTTGGCCTGGGTCGTGTCGCGCCACGTTCCTCGTAGCCCGTCGCCAAGCCTGGCGACCCGTCAGTTCAACCCGAAGACCGTGATGACCGCGAGGGAAAGGCTGACGAAACTCAAGAGGATCGGCGTGTAAATCAGGAACTTTTGTTCCACGTTCTGGCGAACGTAGAGCACATCACCGGGCTGCAACGCGTTGCTTTGGATGGGCAGAAAGATTCGTTTCCCATCCGCGCGAATCACCTCGATTTTTCGCGGGATCTTGCTGCTGGTCAACAGGCCTGCGGACGAGATGTACTGAATGATGCGGCGATCCGCGACATGAGGCTGGAGACCGGGACCGGCAACAGCGCCGGCCACGAAAATTTCTTGGCGCGCTGGGATGACCTCGATGAATGCGCCATTTCCCGGTCGATAGTTGGTGGCGTCCCGTGCCGGAATCAGTGAGTCACGCCCTGACTTTTCGCGAACCAACACCGCAGTGTAGGGAGCGGGAGGGGCGAAGGAGTAGGACTTGAGCACCAACTCGGAAAGACTCGCTTCCGATTCTGTTTGCACGCTGAAAGTTTGTCCGTCACGCCTGACGCTTACCCAAGGCTTCGAGTAATCAATGAAGGGAACGTGAATCAGGGCGCCCTGTTCGAGGTAGGGGTTGGCTCCGAGATCCCCCATCACGTAAAACTTTTGTAGATCCGCCTTGGTGGTTCGCCCGTTCAGGGTGACCGTGATTTCGCCCTTCTGCGCGGAGGCCGCGTAGCCGCCGGCGGCTTTTACGGCATCAGTCAGGCGCGCATTGCCCGAAACCTCCAGCGCTCCCGGCGCGCTCACGGCGCCAGTGACGAAGACCCTCATGGTTTTGGGACGCGACAAGCCTACGAAGCAGTCCGAACGCCTGTACCCGGATGCAAGCTTGTTCAGAAGCTTGGCTTTTGCTTCCTTGAGCGTGAGACCTTCAAGTTGAACCGTGCCGATTCGGTTCAGGGTGATGCCGCCTTCGGGGCCAACCTGGCGTTCTAGCGACGAGGTTTCCACGTGAATCTGAAAGACATCACCCGGCCCGACCCGGTAAAGACTGTCCACGATGGGTCCGTCTCCAACATAGGGCTCGAGGTCGCTTTCAAGGGATCCGATCTCGCTTCGATCCTCAAATCCCATCAGGCCTCGATAAGAGCGGGAGCTTCCACTTCCACTTCCACTTCCACTCCCCATGGATTGCTTGAGAAGGGAAGATTCAAGGTTGATGTTGGGTTGACTTTGGCCGAAGGCATTCGAAATGGCGAAAGGCAAGGTTGCGCAGAGCATGGCACCCCGGATTATCCGGCTTACGATGTTAAGAGACATAGGCGGTCAAAATACAAAAGGGCGAATTTAAAGCGCATTGCGGGTCTGAAAATCGCACCCGCGGCACCAAAAACGCACGCAATCGCGGTTGAGATAATTCCGGTCGAAAAAATGGAGCCACTTACCGGATTTGAACCGATGACCTACTCATTACGAATGAGCCGCTCTACCAACTGAGCTAAAGTGGCGCTAAAAGGCGTCGAAGGGACGCTAAAGTAGCCAGCGTACCCGGGTTTTCCAACCGTGCGGCACCCTCCGATCCGTCGCCTTTGGCTACATTTGCACCCCTCGCGAGGGAGAAACATGGCCAATATTCAAGGTTTGCACGGTCTCCGCCCCGCCCCCGAAGTGGCGGCCCGGCTTGTCACCCCCCCCTACGACGTCATCAAGGAAGGATCCCCCCTCGAGACTCTTCTCCAGAAGAATCCCTCCTCATTCTTCCACGTCACTTTGGGGCCCAACCCGGCCGAGGCCTTGTCCCTCCTTCAAAAGCAGCGGGTCCTCATTCCCGACGAGGAAGCCAGCTTTTATGTGTACGAGCAGACCTGGAACGGCGGGGGTCGCCTCGGGTTCTTCGCGGCCGTGGAGGTTTCCCAATACGCCGCCGGGAACGTCATCCGGCACGAGAAGACGTTTGACGAAAAGGTGAAGGGGCGTCTTGCGGTCACGCGTGAGACAGGGTACACCCTGGAGCCCATTTTCCTGCTGACGCGCTCGGCCATCGGGCCCGTGCTGCGTCGCGTGAGCGAGGCGGGCAAACCCCTGTACGAGTTCTCCAGCGACTTCAAGCAGCTCAACGACCTGCACGGCATCCACACGCGGGTATGGCGCGTTCCCGAGGATTCGGCGGACGGCGCGGCTTTGCGTGAAGTAGTGGCGCAAAATCCCCTGTACATCGCCGACGGCCATCACCGCTATCACGCGGCGCTGCTCGGCGGTCAGACGCACGCCATGGCCTACATCGTCGAGGACGCGCGCATCCTGGCCTACAACCGCGTCATCAATGGGAAGGTTCCCTTCGCGCAGGTGAAGGCGCAGCTCAACCTCGAGCCTGCTGCCGAGTTCGCGACTCCCGAACACCACGCTTTCTGCATTTACACGAAGGAAGGCGCGTTCACGCTCAAGGCGAAGAATGTGCCCGCCGACGTGGTCGGCCGCCTCGATTGCTCCATCCTCGAAAAGGAGCTGTATCCGCACCTGGGCGTGGAGCACTCGATGATCCTGAAGAAGGAGCACTTCGACTACTATCCCGAATGGGATCTTGCCACCATGAAGAAACTGGTGGACGATGGGGAGTACGACTTGGCGGTGGCGTTGCACCCCGTGTCGCTCGACGAGCTGATGGCCGTCGCCGACGCAGGGCTGAAGGACGCCAACGTGGTGATGCCCGAGAAGTCGACCTTCTTCGCGCCCAAGATCCTGTCGGGGATCATTCTTTATAAACACGCTTACAAGGCGTAGAGGTTCGCCGGGCTGCGACCTTCGCGATGCGGCGTCGGCCTGCGTCGCGATACTCCAGTATCGCTCCTCGGTCCTCCTGGCCTCGCTTGGTCGGAGCTCCGGCGTCTTCGTTTTGGCCTCTGACGGATGCTGTAGAACCCAAAGTTCGCGAGGATCAAAAGAAAAAGCCGCCCGATCGGGCGGCTTTTTCTTTTGCGTGCTTAGCGTTCTTTTACGGTCGACTCGCCCACGTCAGTCCGGAATCCGCAGCACGATCTTACCCGTCTGCGCGCCCGCGTCCATGCGGGCGAGGGCGGCTTCCACGTCGGCGAGGTCGTAAATCGAGTCCACGGGCGGGCGCAAATCGTGCCGCGCCACAAAGTCGAGCATCTCGGCGAAGTCGCGCGGCGAGCCCATGGCGGTGCCGAGGATTGAGAGCTGCTTGAAAAAGGCCTTGCGCATCGGCACCTCGCCCGCGCCCAAGGTCGCGCCCAGGAACACCAGCCGCCCGCCCGGGCGTAGCGCGTCGCAGACCTCGGGCCACACCGCACCGCCGGCGCTGTCCACGCACAGGTCGAAGATCCCGGCCTGCGACGCGAGCTTCTGGCCCCAGCCGGCCTCGCCGTGCAGGATGCCGCCGGCGGCGCCGTTTTTCTTCGCCGCCTCGATCTTGTCCGTGGAGCCCGAGGTCACCCAGACTTCCGCGCCCGCGGCGCGCGCGAAGCGCAACGCCCATTGCGCCACGCCCCCGCCGATGCCCGGGAGCAGCACGCGCTGGGCGGGTTGTCCAGCGCGCGCGGCATCCCTCAGCCCGCCGCGCCGGAACAGCGCGCGATGCGCGGTGAGCCCGGCCAGCGGCAGGGCGGCGGCTTCCTCCGCCGTCCATCCCGTCGGCGCGTCGTGAAGCTGCGTGACGGAGACGCGGATGCGTTCCGCAAAGGTCCCGTTGTCCGGAACGCCGAGGATGCGCCACGACGCGCCCGGAGCCTCGTCCGATGCGCCCCAGTCGAGCGACGGATTGATGACGACCTTATGCCCGAGCCATGCATCGTCCTCGCGCGACCCCACGGCTTCTACGATACCGAACCCGTCGGAGCCGGGAATGCAGGGAAGACCCGCCATTTTTCCATACGCGCCCTTGCGGATCCACAAGTCCCGGTGATTGAGCGCGGCGGCCTTGAGGCGCACGATCGCCTCGCCCGCGCGCGGCATGGGAGTCTCCACCCGCTCGATGGCAAGCGGCTCGCCTTCCTTCTTCAGGATTGCCGCGAGATGCGTTTTCATCTCAGTCGATCTTGGGCGCGCGCCAGAGATCGGGCGTGCCGAGCTGCGCAGCCCCCGCGGCCTTTGCGTAGAGGAACAGTTGCATGCGGTATCCCGTGAGCCAGCGATAAGGATAGTGGATGAGCGCGTCGGCCTTGCTCAGCGTCTCGCCCCACGGAAAGCTCATCGTGCCGTGCACGAGATCCTCGGGGTTCGCGCCGCGGAGCGCGAGATCGACCTCTTCCGCTTGCCGACGCATCTCGCGCACGAAGTCGGACGCCGGCATGTCCTTCGCCATCTCCATCGCGGGGGGCGTGGCGTTCCAGTCGCCCGCCACGATGCGGATCACGCCGTTGCGCGGCCCCTTCGACAGGTACTTGAGCAGCTCCAGCGTGTTGCGCTGCGCGGGCGAGGGGCGATATTCGAGGCCGCCCGCGGGCAGCTTGTCGAACAACGCAACGCAGATCTCGGTTTCGGTCTTCCAGAATCGGATCAAGGAATCGAGGGAGAACATGGGGGGGCCTCTTTGTGGGAGATGCTTCGTCGTTGGTGGTTGGTAGTTGTTAGAGGAAAGTTAGGGCGGGAGGGTGCTCGCCGAATTATGGGAAAAAGAAACGTACCCGTGTCATGCGATGGCCCGCTTTCGCGCCGCCGTGTCCATCGCTTCCAGCGCGCGCTCGATCACGTCGGCGGTTGCGCCGGGTCGCGCGGCGCCCTCGGCCAGCGCGGTGCGCCAGGCCTTGGCGCCCGGCGCGCCGAGGAAGAAGCCGTGCAGATGCCGGGCGATGAAGTGCAGGCGCTCGCCTTCGGCGAGTCGCGCGCGCACGTAAGGGATGAACGCGCGCACCACGTCCTCCGCCGTGGGCGGCGCTTCCGTCGCGCCGTGAAAGCGGCGATCGATGTCGGCCAGCATCATCGGATCGCGATAGGCTTCGCGGCCGATCATCACGCCGTCGAGTTCGTGGAACCAAGGTTCCGCTTGGTCCAGCGAGACGATGCCGCCGTTGATGACGAACTGGAATTCGGGGAAGTCCGCCTTCAGGCGCCGCACCGTCTCGTAGTGCAGCGGGGGTTTCTCGCGATTTTCTTTGGGCGAAAGACCCTTGAGCCACGCTTTGCGCGCGTGCACGGCGAAGAAGGTACAGCCGCCCTCGGCTACCGTGGCGACGAAGCGGGTCAGTTCCTCGTACGAATCCTTGTCGTCGATGCCGATGCGGTGCTTCACCGTCACGGGTGTGTCCGGCCCTGCACCGCGCACCATCGCCTTCACGCAATCGCGCACCAACTCGGGCTCGGCCATGAGGCAGGCGCCGAACTTGCCCGACTGCACGCGGTCGCTGGGGCAGCCGCAGTTCAGGTTGATCTCGTCGTAGCCGAGCTTCGCACCCAGTTCGGCGCAGCGCTCGAGCTCGTCGGGATTGCTGCCGCCGAGCTGCAGCGCCACAGGGTGCTCCTCGGGCGAGTAGGCCAGAAGGAACTCCTTGCGCCCATGCACGATGGCGGGCGCGGTGACCATTTCGGTGTAGAGCCGCACATGCCTCGACACCAACCGCGCCAGAAAGCGGAAATGCCGATCGGTGCATTCCATCATGGGGGCGACGGAGATGTGTTTTTCGATGAGGGCCATCTAAGACAATGATAAAATGATGGAAAGATGGAACGATGGGTGCGGATTCGACGCCGGGAAGGAAGTAATCTCTTGACCCGGCTTCATGCCATCATTGCATCATTTCATCTTTCCATCATTCTGCGCTATCCCTACGAAGCGTTCTTCGGCCCCAACCCGCTCGCCAACCAGATGCTCAGCAGCAGTCCCGCCGCGGCAATCCAACCCACCAGCCCGTAGCGGTGGAAGCGGCCGTCCGCGCCCTGCACCAGGATGAGGCCCGCCGTGAGACTGGCCGCGCCCGAGGCGATTTGCTGCAGCGCGGTGTTGATGCTCATGAACCCTCCGCGCAGGCGCGGTTCCACCGCCGTGGTCAGCAGGGCCATGCCCGGCGCCGAGCGGCCCGAAACCAGCACCATGAACAGCACCGTCACGGGAAGAGCGACGGCGAGGCCCCAGGGCCCGAGATGCGTCATCGCCAGCACGGGCGCGATGGCCGCCACGCTCACCCAGGCGTACACGCGGAAAAGTCCGTGCTTGTCGCCCAGTTTTCCGAAGCCGCGCAGCGTGAAGAAGGTGAAGAGCCCGCCTGCGAAGAACAGCCACGGCAGCTGCTCGTTGGCCACGCGCGCGTTCGCCACCACGTAGGTGCTGATGTACGGGATCACCAGAAAGGTGGAACCCATCATGGCGAAGGTGAAGGCGAACGCGCGCCAGTGCTTGGGGCGGGCGAGGATGGCGCCGAAGTCGGCCAGCGCGCCGTACGCGTGCGCCGACTCGGGGCGGCGCATGCGCGGAAGCAGGCGCAAGCCCGCCGCCCACATGATCAGCGAAAGCGCCGAGAGCGCGAGGAAGGGAAGCTGCCAGCCGAAGTGATTGGAGAGGTACAGGCCGATCGGCACACCCGCGATGGACGCCACCGAGAAGGCGGTCATCACCAGACCCATCGCCGCGCCGCGGCGTTGCAGCGGAATCACGTCGCCGATCATCGCGAACACCGTGGCGACCATCACGCCCCCGAAGCCGCCCGAGACGATGCGGCCCACCATCAGCGCGTGCTCGCTCGGCGCGAAGCCGCAGAGCAACGTGCCCAGGATGAATCCGAGATAGACCACGAGCATGGTGATCTTGCGGTCGAATCGATCCAGCAAGAGCGCGGCCAGAATGCCGGCGATTCCCGCGCTGAACGTGTACGCCGACACGATGGAACCGAAGGCGGAGGGCGAGAGCGAAAAGTCGTGCATCAGGCGCGGACCCATCGGCATCAGGATCATGAAGTCCACGATGTGAGTGAACTGCATGCAGGCGAGCAGAATGAGGAACGCGCGCTCGCGCTTCGCGTCCGGAAAGAAGGACATTTCCTGCCCGGGATTTGCGGGGGCGGAGTGGGCGTTCATGGGGCCTCGGTTTCGGATCGGGGAAGGGGAGCGGGGAACGATAAAAATCGGAATAAGGAGGAATGAAAAAGGGCGCTCCCGGGTAAAAGAGCGCCCCGCAGGCATGAGGCGAGCCTCGTTCCCGCTGATTCCGGTTACTTCTTCTTGGCAGGCGTGGGGGCCGGGCGCACGCCCTCGAACGCGAGCACCAGCTCGACCTCGGGAGCCACCACGAAGCCGCCGCTCTCCATCACGCTGCTCCACTTCAGGTTGTAGTCGAAGCGGTTGACGCTGCCCTTGGCGGTGAACGCCGCGCGTTCGTTGCCCCACGGATCCTTCGCGAGGATGCCGGTGCCCTTGACCTTCAACACGATTTCCTTGGTCACGTCGCGGATGGTGAGGTCGCCCACCAGATCCGCCGTGCTGTCGGCCATGTTCACGTTTTTCACGGCCTTGCTGACGAACTTGATCTCGGGGAACTGCTCGGCGTTGAAGAAGTCGTCACCCTTGAGGTGGTTGTCGCGGCGGGCGTTGTTGGTGTTGACGCTGGCGACCTTGATCACCGCCGAGCCGGTGGTGGCGCCGACGTTCTTGGGATCCACGTTGAAGGTTCCCGAGAACTCGCCGAACGAGCCGGTGACCGTGGAGATGCCCATGTGCTTGACCTTGAACACCACGTCGCTGTGGGCGGCGTCGATTTGGTACTCGGCGGCGTGGAGGGTGGAGGCGCCCACCAAGGTCATCATGGCGACGAGCGTCAGGGAAGTGGCGGACTTAAGGAGAGACATACGGGTTTCCTTTGCTGAAAATAAGGGCCGGTACCCCCGGCCATACCGTTAATATATAAACTATCGTGGAAAGAACAAATATTGCGACATTGTATCGAAAAATGGGGAAAAACAGGGGGTCCTGGGTCAGATCGCCAGTTCGATGCCGACCGGGCAGTGGTCGGAACCTGTCACGTCGGCGAGGATGAAGGCGTCCTTCACCCGGGAGAGCAGCGAGGTGCTGACGAAGAAGTAGTCGATGCGCCAGCCCACGTTGCGCTCGCGCGCCCGCGACTGCATGTCCCACCAGGTGTATTGCTCGCGCAGGTCCGGGTGCTTTTCGCGGAACACGTCGTGGAACCCCGCGGCGAGAAAGCGATCCATCCACGCGCATTCCTCGGGGAGGAAGCCGGAGATCTTGCGGTTCTCCTTGGGGCGGGCGAGGTCGATGTCCTTGTGCGCGGTGTTCACGTCACCGCAGACGATCACATTCTTGCCCTGCTTGATGAGCCCTTCGCACATCTTCTGGAAAGCTTCGTAGAAGTCCATTTTATAACGCAGGCGCTCCTCGCGCGACTTGCCGTTGGGGAAATACACGTTGAAGAGGATGAAGTCGGCGAACTCGGCACGCACCACGCGACCCTCGCCGTCGGTTTGCGGAAGTCCGAGGTCACAGGCGGTGGCGATGGGCTTTTGCGGGCTGTAAACCGCCGTGCCGGAATAGCCCTTGCGCGCGCCGGAGCAGAACGTCCAGTGTCCGTCGGGGAGATCCTTGAGGCTGGCGATCACCTGGGACTCCTCGGCCTTGGTCTCCTGAAGACCCAGCACGTCGGGCTTATGTTCGAGCAGAAAATCGCGAAAATTTTTCTTGAGCACGGCGCGCAGGCCGTTGACGTTCCAGGAGATGAGGCGGAGGGAGGATGGCATGGGGGGAAAATAGAAAGCGGAAAGCTGAAATCAGAAATATGAAATCGGAAATCAGAAAACGAAAAAACTGCCCTTATGTAATCCACCATTGGCCATCAAAACGGTGGAACGATGCTGCGTTTCCTTTCCCATTTCCTATTTCCCATTTCCTATTTCGGAAGCCCCAACCCGAACCTCAGTTTCGGCCAGTTGCGCAGCAGGCGCTGCGCCCCCCAGGCAAGCGCGTAGCTCCCGGCGAGCACGAGGCCGGCGCGCAGGAAGAACGTTCCGATGCCCATGCCGGTCAGGAACAAATCGACCAGCCGCAACACGTGCGTGTGCGCGAGATACACGAAGAACGAGAACGGGGTCACCCACGTGAACAGCCATTGCCAACGCGGGGCGTCGTGGATGCGGGCCTTGAGCCAATCGCGATGCTTGAGCAGGAGCAGCAGGGAGGCCGCGCAATAGATGAGCACCACCCAGCGGTTGAAGTGGTCGGCATGCGCCAGTTGCTTGCGCAACACGGCGGTGTTGATCCAGAACTCCACGGTGACCAGCGCGAGCGCGGCGACCCAGAGGCCCCAAATCGTCCCCGCCCCAAGCCGGCGCATCGTCCCCGAGAGCCAGCCGGGGTTCCACGCGGCGTGCATGCCGGCCGCGCAGTAGAAGAAGAAAAAGACGAGGAGGTAGGAGTAGAGCGGCGGGAGACCCAGCCCGAACGGATGGAGGATGGCCTCGATGGGCGACATGATCAGAAGCTGCGGGACAAGCGCGGCGACGAGGAACCACCGGTGTCGCGCGAGGCGGAACACGAACGGGAACACCAGGTAGAACTGGAAGATGACGATGAGGAAGTAATACTGGTAATCGAAGCCGCGGAGGAAGAGCAGATCCGCCGCCTGCCCCAGCGACCACCCGGGCGCCTCGCGCCAAGGCAGGCCCGCGAAGAAGGGCGCGTGGCGGAACGAAGTGAGCGCCGACCACAGGAAGAACGGCGCCATGATGCGGGGCAGGCGGCGGCGGTAATACTGGCCGAGCGGCAGGGGCTTCGCGAGCTGCTGCAGCGTCAGCCCATACCCCGAGAGCAGGAAGAAGGCGGGCACGGTGAAGCGCGAGAATTGGTCGAGCAGCATCGCGACCGCGCCGGGCGACAGGAAGTCGTGGCGCGCGTAGAAGTCGCGCACCCAGATGTTGACGCAGTGGGTGATGATGACCACCGCGCTTGAGGTGCTGCGGAGGAGCTCGCCGTCGCGGCGGGAAAGGAAGGATGGCGTCGAGGCGGTCACAGAGCTTCCGGAAAGGGTGCAAAAAGGACCCGAAACGGCGCGGAAATGTAGTAGGGGCCGCAATTCGGTCTAAAGGCCTCATGACTTCGGCTCACGAACCGCCCTGAAGCCAGAAATTCCGCCCCCACAGACCCTTCCCGGGGGCTCGCGCCTTAAACCCGAATCAAGGCAGCATCAATTTTCCGGCGCGGCACGGAGCGCCACGCCATCGAGCCAGGCGCGCAAGCCCGGCGCGCCCGCGAAGCCACCGACGTCATCCAGGCGGTATTCGGCGCGCGCGGCGCCTGCGGGAACGACCAGTTCGCCGACGGCGGACCGAATGAGTCTGCCGTCCGCGCCGTAGAGATCGAGCCGCAGCGCATGCGCGCTACCCGGCGCCGCGGACGCGGGCAGGGCGAACGCGCGGCCACCCACCCGCAATCGCGGCGCGGCGCCGGGTTTCGGGGCGACGGCCACGGGCGCGTTCACCGAGAAGCGCAACAGGGTGCGCAACGTGGTCGTTCCTTTTGAGGCCTTGGCGCGCAGGATGTATTCCCCCGGTGCCGTGCTTCCCGGATTCCACGCAAACTGTCCCGACGACGAGAGCGTTCCTCCGCTCGGCGCAGTCAACGCGGCAAAGGTGAACCCGGACTGCGACCCGGTGGAATCCGCCACCCCGAGGGAGTAGTTCACAGGGAGCCCCCCCGCCCAATTTGTCTTGTTGCTGTCGGACACGGTGATGCGCGGCAAGGTTCGCAAGTAAAAGTCGAGGCCCTTGGCGACGTCGAGTCGTCCACCCGTCTTGACCTTGCCGGCGAGCGCGGGTTCGGTCACCACGCCCGCGAGCATCAGCGAGCGCGTGAACGGGACGCCGGTTCGCTTTGTCGCGAGGCGCATGAGGGCGGCATAGCCCGCAAAATAAGGAGACGCGAGCGAGGTGCCGCCTGTGGTCACGTACTTGCCCTGATTGGCGGGGCTCTCGTCGGCGTACAGGACTTCGAGGTCGTCGATGCGGATGACGCGGTTGGCCGTGGAGCCCGTGCAGGATGTGCCCACGCAAGCTTGAAAGCGCAGGCGGAACAAGGTGTCGTCCACGACACCGAGGTTGAAGGAGACCGTCTGGTTCGTCACCGTGCTTCCGACGTTGCCCACCTCGGTCCACGTGGTGGAACCTTTGAACTGCACGTCGGCATAGAGTCTGTCGGTGGTGCCTGCGGGTTGGTAGGTGAGGCGGAAGCGCAGGAGTCCGCCATTGCGACCCCGCAAGTTCAGCGTGTCCTTCGGCATGGCGGTCGCGCCGTTTCCCGAGATCCATTTGAGGCTCTTGCTTCCCGTGAGGGAGTCAAACGCGACTTGGAACACGCCGTTCGACATCGTCCAGCGCGTGGAGTCGAAGGCTTCGAAGGTTTCCTGATAGAGCGAGATGGCGGGCGGAATCGTGGTGGTGGTGATGTCCGCTCCCGGCGCGGCCAGATCCACGGTGGCGCCCCCGTAGTTGGAGAAGCCCGGAAGTCCGCCCGCGGGTGTGTGGGCCGCGACCACATAGACATTGTCGAAACCGTACGAGCCCGGCTGCCGCGAGTTGGAGTCCAGGTTCAACCCTTCGTTGGCGGAGGCCGCGGCCACGATCACGCCGCTGTCCCGCGCCACGATGAACGCGTTGCGAAGCGTGGTGTTGGTCGTGGTGCCGCTGATGCCGATGCTGAAGTTGATGACGTCCGCCTTCATGGCGGCGGCGTATCGGATTCCGTTCGCGATGTCGTTGCTGTTGCCGAACCCCGCCGTGCCCAGCACGCGGATCGGCAGGATGCGCACGCGCGGCAGCATGCCCGCGACGCCGATGCCGTTGTCGGCGAGGGCGGCGATGGCCCCGCCCGTCTGCGTGCCGTGGCCGTGGTAATCGCGCGGCTCGTTGTCGGCATCCACGAAATCCCAGCCGCGCACGTCGTCCACGTAGCCGTTGCCGTCGTCGTCCACGCCCGCGACGCCGTTCGCCTCGCGCGCGTTCACGAACCAGGTTCCCTGCAGATCCGGATGCGCGAAGTTGTAGCCGGCGTCGAGCACGGCGACTACCAGCGAGTCGCCGCCGTCGAGCTTTTCCCACACCCGCGTCATGCCGATGTCCACACCCGCGACGGCGCCGGGCAAGCTGCCGGTATTGCGTAGCGCCCACTGGGCCGTGGTCTGCAGCGCGACATCGTTCGGGTAATACTCCGCGGGCAGCGCGATGGCGTCTTCCTCGATCTCACCGCCGGCGATTTCTTCGAGGCGCAGGCGCGTGCGCTTTCTCCCCGACAGGCGCGGGTCGCCTCCGTGCTCTCCCGCGAGCCGTTCGGCGAGCCGCGACGAAAGCGTCAGCACGTCGCCGCGCACCCGGAAACCCTCGACACCCGCGATGTTCACGGAATCGCGCGGCCGTTTGCGCAAGAAATCGAGCACGCGTTCCCGCTTCTGCGGATCCGCGATGACGTAGCGCGGCGGGGCGAAGGAAGCGGAGAGCGCGAGCTCGGCCGCCGATTGACCCGGCGGAATCTTCCCGCCGGAAACGCTTTGCGCATGGCCGCTTGCGGCCGCGAAGGACAGGACGAACCCCAACAAAGTTGAAACGCGGGTCACATCCATAATTTACGCGGAAGTGGGGATCTTGGTTTGGGGAAAAGCCCTGTTTCGGGGACGCTTTGTGTTCATTCCCCTCCCGTGCGCGAATCCGACGGATTGCGGGGGTTGTAGATTTGCCCCGATGAAAACCGGCGTTTTGCTTTTGAATCTCGGCAGCCCGGAGGCGCCCACGGCCGCGGCCGTGCGCCCTTACCTCCGTGAATTCCTCTCCGATCCGCGTGTCATCGACATTCCCGCGCCCCTGCGCTGGTTGCTGCTCAACGCGTTCATCCTTCCTTTCAGGCCTCGCAAGTCCGCGGAGGCTTACGCCAAGGTGTGGACACCGGAGGGCTCCCCTCTCCTCATGCACAGCCGCGCGTTTGCGAACAAGCTCTCCGCGCACCTGGGCGATCGCTATCGCGTGGCGCTGGGCATGCGCTACGGAAAACCTTCCGTCGCCGCGGCGCTCGATGAGCTCTTGAGCGAACCCGTCGGCGAGATCGTGATCGTTCCGCTGTATCCTCAGTACGCGTCCTCGAGCACCGGCACCGCGGTCGAGGCCGCGCTGCGCGCGCTCGCGCCGCGCTGGAACCTACCCGCGATTCGCACCGTGCCCGCGTTCTTCGATCATCCGGCGTACCTCGCCGCCATGGCGGAGAACGCCGCGCCGCGCCTTCAGGCATTTCGACCCGATCACGTATTGTTCAGCTATCACGGCCTGCCCGAGCGGCAGATCCGCAAATCGGAAGGCGCGGCGGGCCATTGCCTCGCCGCCGACGATTCGTGTTGCGCATCGCTCGATGCGCGCAACGCCTTCTGCTATCGCGCGCAAAGCTTCGCCACCACGCGCCTTCTCATCGCGCGTCTCGGCCTCGATTCCACGCGCGTCTCCACCGCGTTCCAGTCGCGGCTCGGGCGCACGCCGTGGATCCGCCCCTACACCGACGAGCGCCTCGTGGAACTCGCGCGCGCCGGCGTGCGCCGCCTTGCGGTGTTCTCGCCTTCCTTCGTCGCCGACTGCCTCGAAACGTTGGAAGAGATGGAAATTCGTGGCGCGGAAACCTTCCGTGCGGCCGGCGGCGAAGCCTTGCAGCTGATTCCGGCCCTGAACGCCGGGGATGCCTGGGTGCGCGCCGCCGCCGAAATCCTGGCCCCTGCCACCCCCCACCCCCTCGGGTAGCCCTTTTTCGGAAATTTTTTGCGTTTTTTTGCGGCGGGACCATTGACGACCCGCTTTTCCTCAATTAACTTATCCCTCCCCTTTGACGAAGGCCCTTGCGGCCTTCCCGAACGGGCCTCAACCCTTCGCGGTTGAGGGCACCTTGACAGTCCAAGAGCGAGCAAGGAGAAGGCGGAAAGCCTTTTTCGCCGATGTCCGCAAGGGTATCGGTGG